>JAXRKO010000018.1:4461339-4530892 GCA_037039905.1 Formica aserva
TTGTAGCTTATATATATTAAATTATTTTGCTAGCGAATCAGATGTGTTCATAAATGAACGCAGTAATTAATTTATGTCAAATATAATAAATCAAATATTTATAAATGTAATAAATAATAATTAATCTGACTTTTTATGGTATAAATTATTATAGTATTTATTATGTTGCGGATGTTACAAAACGTACTTTCTGAAGAGATATTTTGGAGGGGTGTACACACATATATAATTAACAAGTGAGTAATACATTATACTATAATAATTACTTTGGGATAGAGACAACTAAACATGTTAAATATAATAAGTATAAATTATATAAAATTTTGTGCTTTGTAGTGCTTATAATGCTTTTTTTGTTTTCCCCACGATTGTGATAATTTTTGCACTTACATACAAGAGAAAATAATTTTTTGTAAAATATTTCTTTTCTTATAGCTTTTATTTTTATTATTCTAAATTTTATCACAATTCTGCAGATATTTGTTTAATTTTTCGCCTCATTCGGAGAGTTTAATTGGTGCAAAATTATTGTTATTTTAACTTATGTTGATTATTTTATATTATATTATTTAAATCTAACGCACAATTCCATTTACTTCAAATATAATTGTGTTTTATTTACCACTTATACATCTATTCATCTTTCACAATATTAATTTTGTTATTTCTAAATAAAATTTAGTTTGGTATCAACAAATTTTTATTACAATTAAATTATATGATATATGATAATAATTAATAAGCAAGAAATGTAAAATATATATTTAAATTAATATAAAACAATTTTATATATTTTGATAATATCCCTTTATAATTCCTCCAAAACATTTCTGTTGATGTTAAAAACTTTGTAAATTTAGCGATTTAGATTACAAAAATTTGATGAAGTCTTTGAATAAAAGTATGGATGACACACATTTTAGTACAATTAATGTACACAAATCAGAATTATTGAATATGATTCATATAATAGATCCATGGACAAAACAAAAGCATTATCCTACTATAATTGTCAAGCGAGATTATGATCATGCTTATAGCAAGATGGTATTAATAGAAGATTATAATCCATCACATCATTATTGCATACCTCTGACATATACTGTACAGAGAGATCTCAATTTTAACGATACTGTACCTCGATATTGGCTAAACAAAACGGAGCCTCATTTAATTGATATAAAATTTAAAGAAGATGGTTGGGTAATATTCAACATACAACAAATTGGTAAATACTGACCGATTTAGTTTTTATTATCTTTTTATGTATTTTATATAATTTTACGCTTTATATTACTCTATCCATATTATTTCATAAAATTTAAGGTATTCTACTCATTATATAAGTATAATAATTTACTGTAAATTATTTTTTTAAATGTTATATCTATTATATTTATGGTATTAACATAAATATTATTTGTACAATAACAAATAATAAGTTATTTGAATTTTTACAAGTATCTGATCGTATGTAATAATTCTAATAAGATTTTCTCGTAATAAATTTAAATATATATTCTGATCACATAAGATTTTTGCGATATGTGATATATATATATATATATATATATATATATATATATATATATATATACGCTAATATTTCTTTAAAAAATTGTATTTTCTGTGTCAACTTATGAATAGATAATTTATTTTGTTTAAAAAAATTTAAATTGTAGATAATTTTCTTTTATATTTTACATACAAAATTACATTTTTTTAAATTAAATTTTTTAAATTCTTTAAAGTAAAGTTGAAAATTTGTCTGTATTATACATATGTATAAATTAACTTATTATTTCTACACATTATATCAAACGACAATATGACGGTAAATCGTGCTACAATTAAACTGTTAACAACTTAATTTCCTTGATAATATATATAAATATTTGTTTATTAACAAAATATATGAATAATTTTTAATTGTTACAAACAATCTGTCTTTGTAGACTACAATAATATTTGCGCTATTACATGTGTGTTTCGAAATATTACAAAAAATAAAATTTGACAGAGAAATCTGATTACATTTTTTAATTTATATATTTTGTTATATATTATATATAATTTATATATTGTTTACAGGATATTATCGAGTCAATTACGATTTCGGTAATTGGAAAAAAATTGCAAGATATCTAGCCTCTACAAATTACACGAAAATACACGTTCTCAATCGTGCTCAAATTATTGATGATGCTTTTCACTTTATGATAACGAAACAACACAATTCTTACATATTTTGGAATATCGCGCAATATCTACAGCAAGAGACAGATTATGTGGCCTGGTATCCTATGTTTAAAGCTCTAGAATACATGTCAAGCATCTTTAATATTGATACTGTCAATACAAAACCTAACTTTGTGAGGATAATTGTCAATAGATATTCAATAAAATTGTCAGATATTAGATAGATATGCATATAAAATAATTCCTACAGTTATTGAATAATTTCTAAAAATAGAATATATATAACAAAAATATTAAATTGTACAATAATATTTAGATTAAAATTAGAAAATTAAAAAATGAATAATTTTATATTTTCCATAAATACATATACATATTTTTTCTCTCCGCTATTTTATATTTTAAAATTTACAAATATATTGTAGAGTCTATATAGTAGTCTGATAATGATTTATAAAAGTAGAACAAAAAAAAGATAGTAACAAATGCATAATAACAAAAACAAATATAAAATTTTATTTTATTTAATAATAATTTATAGATAAGAATACGGAATACATTATATGAAATGTTGAAGAACATTAATTACACAGAACTTCCTAACGAAGATGAGCATAAAAAATGTTTAAGGCAAGAGGCTGCAAAATGGGCATGTTTATTACGTCGCCGGGAATGTTTAGAAGAAGCCAAAAATAAATTAATGCAACATTTTGCGGACCCTGAAAAGCATAAGTAATATTTTTTATATTACATTTACAGCATTTTTATGCCTGCTTTCTTATATCTTACAATGTTTGAGATTAAATGTTATTCAATTAAATTACATAGAATTATATGCTAAAGTTTTATAACAGAATTTTATTTTCTCTCGCATATTATAGACTTTTGCCGTGGTGGAAAGAATGGACATATCGTAATGGTTTGTCTTCATGCGAAGCAGACTCTATTTGGAAAGATTTGTATAATATGTGGGTGAATAACACTGATAATAAAATTTCTAAATTCTTAAGTTGCATTCAAAATGTTGATATCATCAAAGACTATTTAAGCAAAACAGCAAATGTGATTAAGGAATCGAGTCCGGAAGATTATATTTTAAGATCGCAAGCTATTAACAATTTTCTTACTACTATTACAAAACATGTAAGAATCGAATTTATACAGAGCTACATATTAAATAATTTCGAAAAAATAATACCCAGGTAAGAAGTAATATTTTTTTTTCAATGTACACTACTTTTAAATATACAAACATGAAATTTTTCTTTTTATTCATATTTTCTATTTTATTTTTATATAGACAAATCAGCATAGTTGCAACATTAACTGTTATTATTAATCATTTATATGATGACGAACAGCTTACCAAGGTAAACATTTTATGAATTTATTTACGTTAAGTATGATTCTTCCTAAACAGTTGAATTATTATTTATTGACAATAAGTATTAAAATGTTCTTCTTTAGTTAGAAAATTTTCTGAAGAATGATCTGAGGAGGAGAAAACTGTATTTTGAATTTAGTACAGAAATATCATCTCAAAAAAATAAGGTAAATTTTATTTCATGAAAATTTCCTACTGATTCGAAAAACATTGTATATTTTGTTAATTTGATTTGATACTCACCTTTATTTATAAGAGAATATATAAATTAATATTATATATATGTATAATAGAAATCTAAATTATATATATAATAATATAAAATTGCGATAAAATCACGTATTCATGTTCAAGCACAAATTTAAAAACTTATTATATTAATCTTATTATATTAAACTTATTATATTAATCTTATTATATTATTATATTAAACTTATTATATTAATCTTATTATATTAATCTTCATGTGGAAATATATATCGTTTTTCGCCAGTGCATATGTAATAAACTTTAAACAAGTTTAATCAAGTTATTAATCAAGCTTTCTCACTAATCACTTTATCATTATTATTTCATCGTATTTTACTAATTGTAAGTGTTACTTTTGATATAATTTGTTTTAGAAACACGAAGCAAATGCGAATCTGTTAAAAATTCAGGATAAGATAAAAAATCGTCGCTCCCAAATCGAGGATCTGCATAAATTTTCACAAATATTTAAGTATTAATAAAATTAATAAAAAGTAAGAAAACTAGAGTGCAAACTTGTGTCATATCATGCTCGTGCGTCTATTTCTATTATAAGCGTTTTCTACGTAGCTTGTATTTATTTTCATTTATGTTATTGATTATTAATTATATTATTGTTATTATTATAATCAAGAAAATGTATTAATGATAGATTCCTATTTACAAAAACACTTTACAACATGCGATGCATTTCCTTATAAACAAGAAACAATTAAATCACATAGCTACTTACACAAACAAAAATATATGCTCTTACATTTTACAATCAAATCTTTATGGAAAACAAACATATCAAATATCATTAATATACTCAAAGATGTACTTCTTATCTACTTTAAATTAGATTCTTTGTTTGTTAAATATACGTAGTTTTTAATTTATCAATTAGGTTTATTATTTTTAATTTATAATTAAAATGTTTTTATTAAAAACGCATATATATATATGTGTGTGTGTATTTGCGTGTGTGTGTGGGCGTGTGCGTTGCGTTTGCGCGCGCGCGCGCGCGCGCGTGTGTGTGTGTGTAATTAAAAATTACAGACAGTAATTTAATATATTATTATGTGTGTGCATAAATATATTAATATAGATATTAATAATATAATATTAAATTTTAATACGCATTATTAATATCGAAATTGCTTATAAATATAGAGCTTAAAATATATCATCTTTATTAACATTTCTCTTTTGATTTACAATATGTACGGCGTTAGTTCATATTATTTTTTCGATAGACTTGTAATTGAGACTTTTATTTAATTTTTTTCATTATAGAATGCCACTATTTTGTTTTTGTTTTTAAATACATATTACTTTTAAGATGTCTAACAATATTTTTTGTTAATATCAGGTCTACCGGAAAGTTCTGTCCGTTTTTGGAATAAAACAAAATACAAATTTTTATTACCGTCAATAAACTTTATTAAATAATGTAATTGCCATTATTATTAATGATTTCTTGCCAGCGTGAGGGCAATTTGTATATCCCATTTTCGAAAAATGTTTTATCTTTTGATGCGAAAAATTGAACCAGTGCTTGTTTGATATCTTCTTCATTTTTGAATTTTTTGCCCCTCAAAAAATTTTGTAAGGACAAAAACAAGTGATAGTCGGAGGGTGCTAAATCCGGGGAATATGGTGGATGCGACAGAATTTCCCAGCCTAGTTCTGCAATTTTTTGACGAGTCCCCAAAGCAGCATGTGGCCTGGCATTATCATGATGCAGTATGATGTTCTTCCTATTGAACATCGCCGGCCTCTTTTCTTGGACTGCTGTATTTAAATTATCCAGTTGCTGACAATACTTCTCCGAATAATGGCAATTACATTATTTAATAAAGTTTATTGACGGTAATAAAAATTTGTATTTTGTTTTATTCCAAAAACGGACAGAACTTTCCGGTAGACCTAATATATTTCTCCCTTCTATTATTTTTTTTAAGCATGAATATATAACATTTCAAAAATATTGTATATTTCTCTCCCTCTCCATCTCCCTCTCACCCTCTCCTTTTTCTCCCCCTTCCCCTTCGCCCTTTCCCCCCCTCTCTCTCTCTCTTTCTCTCTCTCTCTCGCTGTGAAATATTTTTTTAACAGCTTGCATGCATTTTGCAATAAATTATTCAAAATTTTTATTTTAAATACGAATTTGATTATGTACTAATACCTGATTTGTTGACCAACGTTTATTGATCAACAAGATATTTATTAACGAATTTAGAAGTTGTTGGCATAACGTATCTATTTATTGTAATGTCGTATATGGAACATCGTTAGTCTTTGATAATCGGTAAAAGTGACGTTTTGGGGATGCAGCCCCGATGACCTTGACCTTGACATATGTTGTCAAGGTCACCCTCCTGAGTGACCTTCAGAAGGTTTTAGCCGTGGCACATTTTTTATTAAAAAGTTATTAACTAAAATATTATTTATTGAATGTGTGGAATAAATAAATACATGAATGGACAGAGGAATTTTAAAGATAGAGAGAAATTAAATTAGAAATAGGTTTGGGTTAGGTTATTTTTTCCGGAAGTGGAGCCCTCCCGTAGGTGAGGCGGAACCCACTGTTTTATGCATACACTTTTTAATGCGAAGTGAGGTTCCACATGGGTTTCCAACTTTCCACGCAAAGCGAGGTTCAACGCAAACCAATGTGTTTAGTTCTTTGATAGTGGAGCCTCCCCGTAAGGGGGGGGGGGGGGCGGAACTTATTGTGTCCATGCATACATTTTTAAAGCAAAGTGAGTTTCTACATGGTTTGTACATGAGTTGAATCTCGCTTCGCGTGGAAAGTTGTAAACCCATGTGGAACCTCACTTCGCATTAAAAAGTGTATGCATAAAACAGTGGGTTCCGCCTCCCCTACGGGGGGGCTCCACTTCCGAAAGAAATAACCTAACCCAAACCTATTTCTAATTTAATTTCTCTCTATCTTTAAAATATAAACTTGGTAATTTATGTTGACTGCCATATAAACAATATATAGTGAGTAAGGGCCCGGGCACATAAAAAAACTTAAGCAGTAAACTTAAGACTTAAGAATTTCAACCATACGGAATTTTCAGCGTAGCTTACGTTTCAATATGGCTGCCTTACTGTTCGACCGTGATTGGTCAATTCGCTTACGTCTTAAGTCTTACTGGTTAAGTTTTTCTATGTGCCACGGCCCTTAACACCGTCGCGTTTATCGTAGACGCAAAAGAAACCGTCGTGCCGAGATAATCGGCACAGCGTTTTTATATACACGGCGCCCGTCACAACAAACACGACGACGCGCCACGCGCCGAACATCTGTCGTGCTTATATATCAATACTATACGCCTGGCGCACAATTTGCGGAATCTTCCGCATTTATTTATTAAACCGCGCGTCTAACAGCGACCGCGCCCCGAACGTTTCGCGCTCGCACACCGCCGCGCGCCCCGAACGTTTCTCGCCCGCACACCGCCACGCGCCCGCTTCACGGGATTTAAGTTATTGTACTTGACCATTGCCGAAGGAGGCAAATAAAGAGATTAACTTACAACCAAAATCTATCGTCGTGTCTCACCACTTTCTCAAGCCCTGATTTCGACCGAGCTTTATCCGACCTCGCGAAAGCGGCCCGTTACAATATAAATAATAATATAATTTCGTGATGTTTTACAATTTATAATAGTTAATCAAGTTAATCAAGATATATGATCTAAAATATTTCTTTGAAACACAATAGGAATGCGTGTTGCAACATTGAAATATACTTTCATTATTGTATCTATTTTGATCTATTTAAATATTCAAAACCTTTTAATACGTACTTTGTTTATGTTTGTTCCGTTTTATTACATTTATGAAATATGTTATATCAATATGCTAGATTATATAAATATATATAAACTTTATCAAAATTATTTGTATTACATTCTCTTGCGTTATATAATTAATAAACTTATACCTCATAATCACCCGATAAGAACCTCGATTAAATAAATTAGGTTCCTGATAAGGTCCTCAGATCAATTCCCGATAGGGGCATTGCGTTACCAAACATCTCAGGTCCCGATCGGGTGTACTCATCAGGATCCGATCACTAATTAAGGCTTGCCTGATCAGTTCCTAATCGGGGCCATATTATTATTTCCACTCGGGTAATCCGCATACGTTGATACGGTTATTACTGTGCGTGCACACTCTGCATGTGTATGTATAAATAGATCTATCTTTAAATACGTTATATGCTTTTAAGTTTTCATATTTTTATGATTTTTAAATATTTTCCTTAAAAATAATTAAAAAACGGGATTTTTAAAGAAAATATGATGATTTTGAAAAATGTGCAAAGCTATTAAAAGCATTAAATGCAATAAAATTTTTACCAAAAATATTATTTAAATAGTAATTCAATATTTTCAACGCAAAAAAAAATTTTGACTGCTGTGAATTCCGAAAAAGCGTTCTTAATTAATTTTAAAATTTTATCAGTACTTATAAAAAAATATATATATTGCATATTTCTTTGATGTTTTATAAGTGCGCATAAGTTTGAATAAACAATGCATCTCGCGTTTAAATATAATTTTCAAAATACTACTTTAACTTGCACGTTTTGCTTCCTCATAGAGGAAGCTTTGTTTTCGTGACAAAATTTTTTTTCGAGTTTTCTATGCCAATGTGTTTAGAATGTTCCAAAACGTCGAAAAACACACACACGTGTGTGTGTGTGTGTGTGTGTGGGTGTGGGTGTGGGTGTGGGTGTGGGTGTGGGTGTGGGTGTGGGTGTGGGTGTGGGTGTGGGTGTGGGTGTGGGTGTGGGTGTGGGTGTGGGTGGGTGTGTGTGTGTGTGTGTGTGTGTGTGTGTGTGTGTGTGTGTGTGTGTGTGTGTGTGTACGCGATATTTTGTACAACCTCTAACTTCCGCAATTTTTGAGATACCGGGTTAATTTTTTTTTACATGGATAGAGTATCATTCAAAGATGGTTGGTATTGAATTTGGTGAGAATCGATGAAAAGGTTCATTTTTTATAAAATTTTTAATTTTTTGAGAAATGTCTGTATACATTGTAACTTTCGCAAATTTTGAGATATCTGGTTAAATTTTTTTAGATGGATAAAATATTATTAAAAGATAGTTACTACTGAATTTGGTGAGTATCGATGAAAGGGTTTATTTTTTATAAAATTTTGAATTTTTTGAGAAATGTCTGTACACGATGTAACTTTCAGGAAATTTGAGATATCGGATTAAATTTTTTTACATGAATAGAATATTATTAAAGGATGTTTGATATTGAATTTAATGAGGATCGGTGAAAGAAATCATTTTAATTTTTATTTCGCTCACAAAGCTTCCTCTATGAGGAAGCAAAAATTGAAAAATCCGCATGCTTAAAGCAGCTTAAGCATTGTAAGATAAAATGATGAGGTAGCAATGTGCAAGTTTCTAATTTGCACAACTCTACTTGTTTACTTTGTGATTGCGTAACCTTTGAACTTTGACAATGAATATGTATAAAGTGATTTTAATTGAATGTATAATTGTACTGATTTCTGCCATTTATCTATTTTTTTCCCGGAAGTGAAACTGTTATATATTGAGCAGTTATCACACAGTTCATATCTGATTTTACAGATAGTATGGCATGATTTACTCTGTGGTGTAGGTTGTCATCGTATTAGCCAGTTTTATAAATTTCTGTTTTTAATAGAGTTACTGTTAGTTCAAAAAAAAAAATTATTTGAAAATTGAACGTGGTGAGTATAAATATTTCTTGTATTTCTTTTTCATAAATATATATTTTTTTAAACTTTTGAGTAAGTTATCTCAAAGATTAATTCTGTATGTAACTGAATCATGTGCATAATATAGTGCGCACAATTTGAGCAAACGTGAAATAAAGTTTATAGTTTCATCGGTCTTCTTTTTGCTTTAAATATTTTAAACATCTGTGCTATGTTATTAGTCTGCTAATTTTTTTATTTAAATCTGCTTTTCTATATCTTGAAATTCAAATTTCGGAAATTATGTCTTTTAATAATTATTTTTACATAATAATGATACATTTGTATAGTCATAATTTATTTTAGAGAGAGAAATTTTTCTTTATCGGCAAATTCTTAAATAATGATGTTGAATTTATGAATAATTAAACCAATCTTGTTATACTACGATTAGGTCATTGATTAGAAATACTTAAAAAACTTTTATTTTATATATATTTACTTGGAAAACTTTTTAAAGTTAAAATTGTACGACTATTCTCTTTTTCTATACATTTTATGCTAAATTTTTCGTTGTTTCAAAAATAGTTTTTAAAATTTCATTTTCTTTTATTCTAAATACATATATGTATACCCCTAAAAAATAAAAAACCCTGAAAATTAAAAAATAGCTTATAAAATAATTTTCCTCTAAAAAATAAAAAACCCCTAAAAAATATAAAAATAAAAACTAAATATAAAATCAATAATTAATTAGCCAAGTACTTAGAAGTAATTCAGTTTGTGAGGACTTGTAATTTGAAATAGTATTTGTCATAAAATCAATCTTGCATTTATAGAAGTATTATAAATTCTCTCGAGAAAATTAAAATGCATTTTATTTTTATTAAAAAATTATATTATTATGTTTACTTATGTTCCCCTACCAAATAAATATTTTGTATAATATATAAAATAGCACTATCATATTGCGGATTTCATTACAAATAGTAAATCATATAATTACTTAACCCTTACTGCAATAATGTCGATCACATTGAGCACTAATTTCAAATTTAAAAATGCCCCTTGCCAAACTGATTGATTTGTTTTGAAATTAATCATAAGCTTTACCAGATAGGCCCGGAACGAAAAGGATTAAGATTAAAGTGTCAATTTTTTAATAAAAATAAAATGCATTTTAATTTTCTCGAGAGAATCTATAATATTTCTATAAATGCAAGATTGATTTTATGACAAATACTATTTCAAATTACAAATCCTCACAAACTGAATTACTTCTAAGTACTTGGCTAATTAATTATTGATTTCATATCTAGTTTTTATTTTTTATTTTTTAAGGGTTTTTTATTTTTTAGAGGAAAATTATTTTATAAGCTATTTTTTAATTTTTAGAGTTTTTTATTTTTTAGGGGAAAATTTTTTATAAGCTATTTTTCAAATTTTTTAGAGGAAAATTTTTTTATAAGCTGTTTTTTAGAGGTAAATATATTTTTAAACTTTTCGTTGCGTACGTAAGTTGGGATATTTTTTAAGTACTTGGCGTATTTTTTTTACCTTTGTAAGGTCTTTTTTAGTGGGATATCACTGCTTTTTGTAAAAATTTATATTTTCTCTGAAAAATATAAATTACTACATTATACAGTATATACATGGATGTGAATTTTTTAAAGATTTATTTAATAGAAAGGAAATATTTTTTTGGAAGGAATTATATAAACAGTATATAATTTTACAAAGCTTATATGTACCTAATTGAATTTGAGCGGACACAATCACAACGTGTCTTAATGCTCAATCTCTTATTGTCAATCATTCAACAGGCTTTAAAACAGGATCTAATTTTAATAAGATATAATTTTATTTTTATAGATATAATTTTAATACAGAAGTTAAACTGTATAGGTATTTTATAGATATAATTTTAATATAGATATTAAACTGTATACAAACTGTATAATCAATAATAATATAAATTGTGTAAGTGAATATATATCAAAATATAGAAAGCATTAAAAAGGAATTTTTTTTATTACGAATCGTCATTTAATATGAATATGAAACAAGTCCATTTTATTGAATAAACGCATACACATAAATGGTATATAATTCCTTCAATAATGTATTCTAATAAATGATATAACCAGAAGAGATCAAATATTTTTTTGCATTTATTGATTTATTAAATATGCTTATATATCGCGAAATATTGCAACACAAAAAGAAAAGTGATAAAGTGATAAACGGTTATTAAGAATATCGTGGAATAGTGCAAGAAAGAGAAGTGATGTCTTTTAATAGATGTCATATTGAGCAAAGTTAGATTATATTAGCGAAATTGAACAAATGCTTTACACGCAATCTGCTTGTATCAATGCATTATCAATTAACATATTTGTGATAAAAACATTGTTGGAAAATGAGGTAATTATTCAGAATCACGTCTCCACCTGCAAATAGGCTGCAAATTTTTTTACGGAATTTTTTTGTTTAGAAAGAAATATAAATAACCATTTTTAGTTGGAGGAGGCCCCCAAAAAAAAGTTATAGACCAAAAAAGGGTAATTATGGTAATTATTTTGAATAAGGCCTTTTCTGAATTTTGAAAAATATGATCGGATCTCTCGGTAAAACTCTTTGTTGTGACTTCAACAGTGATAATCAGTTGGGGGAGCACGTCCCCCATCACCTCCGCCCCCCCCAAAAAAACCAAAAAACCCCAAAAATTACCAAAGCAAAGCGAGGTCCACCCCACAACCCAAACCAAATTTTAGTTTTAAATCAGAAATAGGTTTGGGTTAGGTTATATCTTCCGGAAGTGGAGCCCCCCCGTAGGGGGGGGGGGGGCTGAACCCACTGCGTCCACGCATACACTTTTCCATCCACACAACAATTGTGGGGTGGACCTCGCTTTGCTTTGTAAACTATATGCGTGGACACAGTGGGTTTCGCCCCCCCCCCCTACGGGGGGGCTCCACTTCCGGAAGATATAATCTAACCCAAACCTATTTCTGATTTAAAACTAAAATCTGGTTTGGGTCATGGATTGGACCTCGCTTTGCTTTGGTAATTTTTGGGGTTTTTCGGTTTTTTGGGGAGGTGGGGGTGATGGGGGACGTGCTCCCTCAACTAATTATCACTGTTGAAGTCACAACAAAGAGTTTTACCGAGAGATCCGATCATATTTGTCAAAATTCAGAAATAGCCTTATTCGAAATAATTACCATAATTACCCTTTTAAGGTCTATAACTTTTTTTTTGGGCCTCCCCCAACTAAAATTGGTTATTTATATTTCTATCTAAACATAAAAAGTCCGTAAAAAAATTTGCAGCCCAGTTGCAGGTGGAGCCGTGATTCTGAATAATTACCGAAAATGATTATGGAATCATTAAAGGAATATTTGAAGAATTTGAATCATGTTTTCAATAACGATAAACTGGTAATTACGTGTGAACGCGCATTCATGTATAATGTTTATTTATATATTATATATAAATGTAATTAATGCATAATTAATATTTTTAGTTTAACTTACAAATGGTTAAACAATGAATTCATATTAATACAGCAAAATAAGTCTTGTAGGAATTCTACCAGAAATATCATAAAATAACATTGAATACACATTTTTATTAATTGACTTCATAAAAAATGATGAAATGAATAAAATCATACCGAAGCACTACTATAATGTCCACAAACATTTTGTGTATTTGGAATTACTCGCAATTTTTGGTTCTGTGAATATTTATTTATGTTTTATATATAAATGTAATTAATGTGTAATTAATATTTTTAGGTCACTTATAAATGGCTAAGCAATGAGTTGCATGTTTACGTTAATATAACAAAACAAATCTTGTGGGAATTGTATCAAGATGATCATATACAATTGGGTAAATGTTCAGATTAACTTACACCTCACGGATCGTTTTCATTTTCACATATATTATAGAGGGCACATTCCTAAGTAATACGCATTTTGAATTTTGTGTCGCTCTCTTCTGGTTACAGAGATATGCAATTTTAAAGTTTCACAGTTTTAATGCTTTTCCTGTTATAAAATAAGAAAAAATAAAGTTTGTGTACGTTGTATTTGTGTAAAGCAGACGTGGAAAAAGTGTTTGTTTACATTTCTGGAAATGAAGCTCCTTGAATTTTTCCATTTTCCACGCGAAGCGAGGTTCAACGCAAACCTATGTGTCTAGTTTTCTAATAGTTGTGCTCCCCCGCAGGGGGGCGGAACATACTCTTTCCACGAATATACTTTTTAATGCGTAAATATAAAATGGAAAGTTGTAAACCCATGTGAAACCATATTTTACATTAAAAAGTATATGCATGAGACAGTATGTTCCGCCTCCCCTGCGGGGGGGTTCCACCTTAGAACATATATAAATGGAAGGGGAATAGCAGGCTGAAAAGTGTCGGAAGGAAGTGAGAAAGAAATCGTAGTTGCCTCTCTCTTGGGAGTAACTACACATACAAGCATCGTGTCTGTAGTATACATACTTTTGTGTACACACACATGGCCGTGCATGAGCACTTTTGAGCAGAGTAACTCACAAGAGAGAGGCAACTATGATTTTCTTTCTTACTTCCTTCCGACGATGTTTTTCTATCGGGAAACAAAGGCATTCCCCTTCCATTTATATATGTTCTATGGGTTCCACTATCAAAAACTAGACACATAGGTTTGCGTTGAACCTCGCTTTGTGTAGAATAGCAATTGTGGGAAAGTATAATATATAATTTTTTATATCTTATTAAATGATATTTATTTTATAAATCATTTGTAAGAGGATATATATCTGTCATCTAAATGTAAACAAAAGAAACTCTTAGCGAAAATATACTGACAGTGACGCAAATGTACACAAAAAAACATAAACACGCAAGTAAGATATAGTGAAAAGATCATAGAAATAAATGCGAAAATTATGATACTTCAAAATCGCATATCTCTGAAACCAAAAGACAGCGCCACAAAATTCAAAGTGCGTGTTACTTAGGAATGTGCCCTCTATAATATATGTAAAAATGAAAATGATCCGTGAGGTGTAAGTTAATCTGAACATTTACCATAACTTTGTTTATAAATTATATAATAAAAGTTATTTATTTTCTTGCATAATGGTTAAACTTATTTTTTTAAAGCAATGTGAAACGTGAACACGGAAATTGATGGTTTATTCGGATGGAGCTGCCTTTCTTTTTCAATATAATGTTATCGAAGAGTATTAGAATATCTGTCATCGACAAATATAATTCAAGTTTGAATCAAAATGAGGAGGAAGAGTCAGTTAATGATGCTGAATTGCAGATTTTATTAGAGGATCGTACAAAGTTTATAATAATTTGGCATCTGCATTGATTAAAACAAAAGCCTACGATGCAGTTTTAGAAAATGTGAAACATGCTTCGAGGTGTCAACCACAAAATGTTAAAGCACTATTTAGGAAAGGTATTGCAAAAATTCTAATCTTCTTTTTATTTACTATATTTAATTTTCCTTTTAATAAGTTGTATATATTCTTGATTTATATTTTACATATGGAAAATTCAAATATGTGTGTATATATATTGTGCGCATCGTAGGAACAATATTGAGACACAAAGAGGAATATGCAAAAGCTTATACAATCTCTCTTTCTCTGAAATTCAAAAATTAAATCCAGAAATGAAGATATTTACTACCGAATTAATAACCTTAATGGATGAAATTACTAAAAATGCAGAAAAAGAAAAGCACCTATATCATAAAATGTTAGGTGTAGTTGAAGATACTGAAAATCCGTCAAAGGATATAAAAGTAGATGATAGAAGTAAGTAATTAAGTAAAGGATATAGGTGCTTTTCTTTTTCTGTGTCTTTAGCAATTTTATCTTTGAAGATCATTAATTTTGTAGTAAATATCTTCATTTCTGGATTTAATTTTTGAATCAGTGGGGAGAGAAAGAGAGAGAGAGAGAGAGAGAGAGAGAGAGAGAGAGAGAGAGAAAGAGAGGGAGGGACGGAGAGAGAGAGATTGCATAAGCTTTTGCATCCCCCTCTGTGTCTCAATATTGTTTCTACGATGCGCACATCATAGATACACACGTACGTGTATTGTTCCTACGATACGCACAATATACACACATATTTGAATTTTCCATATGTAAAATATAAATCAAGAATATATACAACTTATTAAAAAGAAGATTAAATATAGTAAATAAAAAGAAGATTAGGATTTTTGCAATATCTTTTCTAAATTGTGCTTAAACATTTTGTGGTTGACACCTCGAAACATGTTTCACATTTTCTAAAACTGCATCGTAGGCTTCTGTTTTAATCAACGCAGATGCCAAATTATTATGAACTTTTGTATCGATCCTCTAATAAAAATTACAATTCAGCATCATTAACCGACTCTTCCTCCTCATTTTTATTCAAACTTGAATCATATTTATCGATGACAGATATTCTAATACTCTTCGGTAACATTATATTGGAAAAAGCAGCTCCATCCGGATAAACCATCAATTTCCATGTTCACGTTTCTCATTGCTTTAACAAAATGAGGTTAACTATTATCCAAGAAAATAAATAACATTTATTATATAATTTATAAACAAAATTATTATCATATTTCTCTTCTTTGGTTAATGTTTTCTATTTCTATTTTCTCTAACTCTGATGCTTTCAATTCAATTGTATATAATATTTTTGATACAATTCCCACAAGATTTGTTTTGTTATATTAACGTAAACATGCAACTCATTGCTTAGCCATTTGTAAATGATCTAAAAATATTAATTACACATTAATTACATTTATAAATAAAATATAAGTAAACATTCAGACATTTTCAGAACCAAAAGTTGCGAGTAATTCCAGATCCGCAAAATGTCTGTGGACGCTATAGAAGTGCTTCGATATGATTTTATCATTTCATTATTTTTTATGAAGCCAATTAATAAAAATGTGTATTTAATGTTGTTGTTTCTGTGATGTTTTTAATAGAACTTTTAACAGATTTATTTTGCTACATTAACATAAACTCGTTGCGTAGCTATTTGTAAGTTAACCTCAAAATATATTAATTATGCATTAATTATATTTATATATTATAATATATAAATAAATATTATATTTATATAAAATATAAATAAATATTATTAACATGAATGCGCGTTCATGCGTATAATTACCAGCTTATCAAAATCATGGCCAGCCAAAATCTCCAAATATTCCTTCAATGCCTCCATAATCATTTTCCAACAATCTATTTATCACAAATATGTTAATTGATAATGCACAGATTCAAGCAGATTGCGTGTAAAGCATTTGTTCAATTTTGCTTATATAACCTAACTTTACTCAATACGATTAAATGAAATCACTTCTCTTCTTTGCACTATTCCGCGAAAATAATTTCTTTTCACTTTATCATTTTTCATCCTTGTGTTGCACTATTCCGCGATATTCTTATAACTGTTAATCACTTTTCACTCTTCTTGGCGTATTATACTCCGCGCGTACACTTATAAAATAGAAACATTATTTTTATCTCACACGTATGTACACGCATCCACATATGATCTTGTTTCTTAAAACATTTTGCACATTCAAGCGAATAATCCTACATGAGCGATGTGAACACCACTTGAGGAACAAAATCGCTTTGCGTGTGTGCGTGCGAGCATAGGTACGTGAGTTGTCTGAAATCTGAAACTGAAAGAAATATCACAATTCTGGTATACGATTATCATTCCTCAGGATTGACTGCACCAATCTTATTCAAACTGGTCGCAATCGAAAGTTTGCATCCACATTGTATAAGAAAAGTGCCGTTAGATTTTTGATTACGGCTTTAGTTCCTGAGGAATTTTAATCGAAAGTTTATGAGAGGTAGAACTCCGGATAAGCTACTTGGTAGCACCGCGGCCCTTGTAGATAGACAAAACTGTTGACAAGCCGGAAGGATTTTTTTTATATACTTGGTGTCGCGACGCTACCGCGTCGCTTGATGTAATACTGAAATAAAGTTCTGGTATCTCTTTTCAGAATTGACATTTTTTGGAAGATGGAAAATAATAAGCGGTTCAATCCATATGTCAGCGTAGATGCTGAAGAAGAAATAGTTATCTCTGGCATTGCCGGACGATTTCCTAATTCTAACAACATAAAAGAATTTCAGGACAATCTTTTCAATAAAATCGATCTTGGTTCGAGCGATCATCAACGTTGGACCAACTGTAATAAAATTTTTTCTCAAAACTATTTGGGGAAATCCACATACAAAATAAATAATATATCTAAATAAATAAAATTACATATATAAAATATGTCTTTAAGAATATCTTAGTATAACTTATTATCCGTGACTTAACAATATGACAATATTATATTTATCCAAATTATTATAAATTTTAACAGATGTCTTTGAGATGCCTCCTCGAATAGGAAAAATCAATAATATACAAAAATTTGACGCAGAATTCTTTAATATATCGGTCGAAGAAGCTCATGTGATTGATCCTGGATGCAGAGTGTTACTTGAGCATACCTATGAAGCAATTATTGATGGGGGTGTAAATCCCCTAGAATTACAAGGAACAAAGACAAGCGTTATCACAGCAATATGTGGTTGTGATACATTTCTAGATTTAGTATACAACAAACCTCACGTATGTGGTTCACATTGGTTATTCTCTCAATAACTTAATATCAGAAATCGTTAAAACAAACGCGCTCTTGAAAGTGTATAAATATATTAATATGTATACAAAGATATTGTTAGATATGGGGAAAATATTTATATGAAATATTTATATGAAAATTGTATCGCACACATAATTGTTAATAGATTGCTGGATTACCAATTTTTGGAGGCAATAAAAGCGTGATAGCAAACAGAATTTCTTATTGGCTCGGCGTTACTGGACCATCGTATAACATCGATACTGCATGTAGCTCGAGTCATTTCGCTATGGTGGAAGCTTACAGGATGATTCGATCTGGCATTTGCGACGCGGCTATTGTCGCTAGTGTCCATTTGTGCCTCCATCCTAATGTAACTTACCAATTTTTTCGTTTGGGTATGTGAAAAATAATATTATTGTGTTCAGAGTTGTGTGTTGCGTTGTTAAATGGAATAAATATTTATTGATACGTTTATAAAAATAATAATATGTATATAATAATAATAGTGTTTGTTAATTCATGTTTTGTTGAATGTAGCAATTTTTGTTTTTGAATGACACAATTAATTCGCTTCTATATATCCACATTGAATTATTTAACTTAGTATAATATTAGAGAAACTGGAAACAAAATTGAATCTTCTATATTGATTGAAACAATAAACTATGAACATGAACAAATGATATTGTTTTAGGAGTTTTATCTAATGATGGCTACTGTAAACCTTACGATGAAGAAGGCTCTGGTTACATGCGTAGTGATGCAGCTGTAGTAGTATACCTACAAAAGGCAAAGGATGCAAGAAGAATCTATGCGACCTTTGTCTATGGTAAAACCAACTGCGATGGCTTTAAAAAAGAAGGAATTACCTTTCCATCATTTGACAAGCAAAAAATATTATTGGAAGAATTTTACGAAGAATGTGATATTTCGCCTCTTGAATTATCTTACGTGGAGGGTCATGCAACTGGTACTCTAGTCGGTGATCCTGTGGAACTTCAAGCCATCGATGAAGCTATATGCGCTAAAAGACAGCTTCCTCTGTTAATGGGTTCAGTGAAATCAAATATTGGACATTCAGAGCCGGTTAGCGGTCATTGTCAAATTGCAAAGGTGAATTTACAATAAAATAGGGTTAATAATAACAGTAATAGGTTTAGAGTACACACAATAAAGTGGGAATACTGATATATAAAAGCCAAGACGCGGGTATTGGTGCGCAAACTTATTATTGTTAAGTTTTATTAACAAATGTGCATTAAAAATGTAGTTGGACCGTTTTTTGGTCCATCTTCAGCATAGATATAAATATGTAGAAATTAAATTGGAATTTTATAACCTGACATGCATCACATTTGTTGTTGCAGTTAAATTTCAAATTAAAATTAATAATCAGAATGGAAGGCTCACTAAAATCCGCGTAGAATCTGTACAAATTAGTGAACAACGTCCAAACGTCATCGTCATACGTATATCATCGATTGTTTACATTACAATATAATGATGACCAATGTAGGTACGGTCGGTACGATCACAAAAACAACGATCATAAAGATGGTCATAAATCAAAGTCAAAAAGCAAAAAAGACGTAAGAGAAAGGCTAATGCGGCAAATTTACTTAATCTTTAAATTCAATTCAAACTTTGAAATCTAATTCAAATTTAAGTTTCTCAATCAATCAATCCTTGAATTTATGGTAAGTTTTCCATTATAGAGGAAATACGTATAGATCACAAAAACAAGTCATAAAACGAAGTAAAAGCAAGAACGACGGGAAAATGGCAAATGCGACATTAATTAATTTTAATTAGTTTTTTAGTTCCATCTAAATTTTTAGATTTAAATTTTAATTTGAATTTCCAAATCCATCAACTTTTTTTATTTTGGCACACACAAAATAGGGTTAATACAACTACATAATCTAATGCCACATGTAAATTTATGCAAGTATATTTTTTTATTTAAATGCTATTTTTGGATAAAGGTTTTAATAGCGATGGAAACTGGTATAATGGCTCCTACTATACATTTTAAACATCCACGAAAGAATATGACTTCTATTATTGAAGGAAGAATAAATATAGTCACTGAACCGACAGAATGTAAGGGTGGTTATATCGGTATTAATTCCTTCGGATTTGGCGGTGCTAATTGCCACATATTACTGAAATCAAATCCAACAATTAAAGTCAATAATGGAAGAGACGATAATTTACCTAGACTCGTAGCCATATCTGGATGTACGGAGGAAGCAGTTAAAATTATATTAGAAGACGTAAGTACACATTACAATTTATTTCACAAATAATCTAATCTTTCTTATACTTATCTTGTATGTTATTACTGTCATTTTAAATTATTTACAAAATTAAAGTTTTTGTTAACAAATAATAATCAAAAAATAATTTCACGTGTATTGCACGCACGAAAACACAAATACATAAAACAAATTTATGATAATATATTAAATGCATAAAATATATATATGATAATATATTATAATAAAAAAAAAGTAAGAGAAGAATTACACGATATAGCACTTATATGTAGTACTTTAAAATAGCAATAATTTAGTATTATAAAAAATATGCAAATACTTAATAATGAACGCAAGGAATAAAAAATGTATTATTATAAAATGAAAGGCAGAAAAGATTAAAAATAGTGTTTAAATTTATATAAAGAATTTAAAAAAAATTATTGTTATAACTAAAATTACATTTAATTGAAGTATATTAATTATTTAAAATTATTAATTCTAATAATGGGATCTAAATGTAAAAGTTGATGATAAATTTAAGTTTATTTTAAACCGGTATAAGCGGTGAAAAAAGCGGAGTATTATTAACAGAGCTAAGGTATATTACATCTATTGAAACAAACGCATTAATAGTTAATGTAGCCATCATTATTGAGTTTAAAAATAGAGTATTAGTTGTGTGCAAATTTCAAAGATTTATAATTAAAAATAAGATATTTATATATGTATACACATATGTATTATGATTATAATATACACTGCTCAAAAAAATTATTCCATAAAAAATATTTACCGAAAATTGACCAACTTTGACTGCCGATCACTTCGCGAAAAATGATCGTAGACGAATGATTTTTTTTCAAACTGAAGCTTGACGTCTCTACTTTAAGAATGTACCTCCATTTTTTGCATACGATGCACCCCTACCCCTGTAACCCCTGAAATCTGAGGGCATATTTGGCATACTGAAAATTGCAAAGTTTGACGGAATGCACGGACGTGAAAAAAATTTTTAGCCCGGCTTTATTCAATAATAACTCTTTTATTAAGCGTTATAGAAAAAAATGATACAGGACTTTTCTGCTTAGTTTACTGTGCTCTACCCGCTCACGAGCGTTGGCATAATCTTTACCAGACATCCTAAATATATACATATATGTATATATATATATATATATATATATATATATATATATATATATATAAATTTTGTTAAATTAGCTTTAAGAACAGTCTAAAAGTTACTTGGTAGCGCCGCGGCCCTTGTACATAGGCAAAACTGTTGACAAACCGGAAAGTATTTTTTATATACTTGGCGTCGCAACGCTATCGCTTGATTAAGATATAAAATAATTATCGTATACTTACAATTAGTAACGATATCTCTACAGGTACAAAGCCGGCCAATAGATGTAGAATATATCTCTTTGCTACATCATATTCATAGTGACAATATAAAAGGGCATTTCTATAGGGGATACATGATTGCTGGATCTAACGTATTCGATAACGCTATAATTAAAATGAAACGCAACGTATGTACGAGAAGACCGATTTGCTTCATATTTTCTGGAATTGGATTTCAGTGTCTTAACATGGGTAAATAAATCATAAAAATATCACATTACAATGTGATATTCAACAATTATTAATATACAACATGTTTGTTTGCACTTTTGGAATATGTAACAATTTTTAATTTACACATATATTGACATTCTTAAGTATTTGTTTAAACATGAAACAAAGTTAACAAGTATAATATCTCTCTAGTTTGCAAATTTTGAAATCCTATGAGTTACATTTATTAAGTATAATAACTAAATTTTGATTAAACTAAACTAAAATAGTAATAATACTGTGGAAAAATTTGCAAAATAAAGATAAGCAATTTTCTAGAGATTTTATTTATATATGTTTAAATCAATTAGGTAATATTATTATTTAAGACAATGTATTACACAACATTATAAAATAATGTAATTATATACGAGTATTTTTTAAAAATATTGGTAGGTCGAGCTTTAATGAAATTTCCAGCATTCATTAAAGCAGTCCAGAAATGCGACACAATTTTGAGACCCCACGGTATATCCGTGACAGATATTCTAACAAATAAAGACAAAGATATTGTCGATAACGTCGTCAATTTATTTGTAGGCCTTATTGGATTACAGGTATAAACATATATTTATAAATAAAATATATCGTCTATATATGCTGCAGCATTATTTTGTATTGTTTGATTCTCTAATTTTTTACAAAATGTTTTATATTTAAAGATCAATATTTTATAAAAAACTAAAGTTATTTATAAATATATAACTAAAATCAAAAAGAGAATCTCTCAAGGAGAGACATCTCTCAAGAAGAGACATCTCTCAAAGAGAGATTATTACATATACATAATAGTATTCAGAATGCTAAATTTATAATATTTTATAATATTATTTTATTCAACAGAAAAATACATTAGAAAGTTGTAATAAAAAATTATATGTATTGCAGATTGGAATAATTGATCTTTTAACAAGCATTGGCATCATTCCTGATATTATAATGGGTCATTCCATTGGCGAGTTGATTTGTGGATATGCCGATGGATGTTTGACGGCCGAAGAAACGATCATGTTGGCATATTATGTCGGCTTAGCATTTCTTAAGTCAAAAATAATATATGGCTTAATGGCTGAAGTTAATCTCGATTCTAAAACTATGAAAAATATCTGTCCATTGGATATTGATATAGCTTGTTACAATAATTCACGTAATTCTATTGTGAGTGGACCAACGAACTCTGTAAGAGCATTCCTCGCTAAGTTACAGGTTTGTAAAAACGCTTAAATAGTATTAAATAATATATCTATATGCTTATAATTATATGTTTAATTTTAAATAAATGATAAAGTTTATTCCTATTCAGAATGACAATATTTCTGTAAAAGAAATTTCCTTCGGACGTATACCTTTTCATAGTCGTTATGTCGAGCCTGCAAGAGTTAAACTTTTGGAATACTTGAATCAAATATTGCCACAACAAGCGTCTCCAAGCTCAAAGTGGTTAAGCGTGTTGAATGAGTCTTATGAATGGTTTGGCGCATCTCCAAAGTCAAATCTAGCCGAATATTATGCAAACTATTTGCTAGCCCCGGTATTATTTTCAGAAACTCTGCGCTTTATTCCAAACGACGCAGTGACGATTGAGATAGCGCCGCACGACATTTTGCAATACATTCTTAATGATACTTTAGAGACAACAGTGACAAATGTCGCCTTGTACAAATTCTCTCACAAACCAAATATTGAAACATTTTTATACGGAATTGGAAAACTTTATAATGCAGGATTGCAGCCGCAAATCGCAAATTTATATCCGGAAGTTAAGTTTCCTGTAAGTCGTGGTACACCGATGATTTCACACCTTATAAGGTAAATTCTACTTAATGTAATACAAAATTCTTTAGTCATATTCGCTATAAAAAAATAGTGAAATTTTAAAAAGCAGAAAATTAAATTGTATTATTTTTAACGACGGTACAAGAAACGCGAAATAATATTTTATACATTGTTTAATTAATGATATTTATTGTAGATGGGATCATTCCAAAGATTGGTACATGTACCGTTATATCGGAGAAAGAACAACTGACAAAGGAGAAGCAATTGTTACTATTAATGTGTTGGAGGAAGATTTTATATATATGACTGGACATATCATTAATGGAAAAAATTTATTACCGGCTACAGGATATCTATTACTTATATGGCAGATGATCGGTTGGTTAAAGAAACAAGATTATCTCGATATACCAATTATATTTGAAGATGTCAATTTTCTACGCTCTACGATATTATCAAAACAAAGTCCAGTCGATTTAACTCTTGTGATGCAAAAAGGTAATTTGTATAATTAAATTAATCTTGCAAATGAAATATACAAAAAAAAATGAAATAACTTTTGCATAAACTACAAATAAGAAATAAGATTGTATAAAATATAAATCGAGAAAAGATTTGTATCCAATAAATAAACCATTAGAGCAATCTGTCAATAGTGTGACCGCAGATTTGAGCAGGAAATGCAATATTAGCACTAACAGCGTTTACAAGAAATTGATATCAATATTTTTACAGGTAGTGGCAAATTCGAGATAATCGAAGGAAGCAATGCTGTTGTTACTGGAACAGTACGAATTCCAACTAATATCGAAGACGAGAAAATATGTAATACATTTATTCATCGAAATGACAATGATGAAGAGGAGATGAGTACGAAAGATATTTATAAAGAATTGAAGCTCCGTGGTTATCAATATACTGGCGAATTTCGTGGATTAAAAAGCGCGTCAATTAGGGGAAAGAATGGTCATATTGTCTGGACTGACAACTGGACAACATTTATGGACAACATGTTACAGATGATGATTTTAGGACTGGATTCGAGAAGTCTCTTCGTACCAACAAGAATTCGTAAAGTAGTAATCGACCCAGAATTTCATATAAAACAAATTGAAAAGCTTCCAAATGAAGAAAAACGTATGTTTACAATTATTTAAATGTGCACAATATTTAGCCCGATATTATTTTTCGGAAAATATATGTATAAAATTGCGCTATTGTATCAATATTGCAGAAATCCTTGTACAAAATTATAAGCATTTAGATGTTTTGATATCCGGAGGAATTGAAATAAGTGGCGTCGTGGCTACAACTATATCTCGCCAACAAAGAACAATTCATCCCGTTCTTGAAGAGTACAAGTTTGTTGCTCATCGGGATCTAGATGTAATGTCTTTAGAGGATATAACAAGAATGTCGGTGCATATTGCGCTCGAGTGTTACAATATGATAAACGTAAAAATCATCGAATTTGTGGAAGATAGCGATCAAGTGATGCCGGAGAATTTAAATTGTTTATTTGTGAATAAAGTTCTAGATGATTTACCGCAAATTCAATCCGATATCAAACTGGTAGCAATACACGAGCGGTTAAAAGATATCGCTTTGCCTGATAATATTTCTACAATAGAATTTGATAAACTGACAAAAAATGAAAATTGTTTGATGATTATAGGTTCCGGAATTTTAACAAAAAATAAAAACAAATTGTATGAACAATTATTATCTGTCATGATGCCAAAGGGATTTCTTCTAACATTCGAAGAATTGGATGCTATCTACGACTACTCATGTCTGGATAAGTATGGGTTAAAAGTAATTTTGGAGAAACGCACTAACGATAAGACAATTATATTATTAAGGAAAATACGCGATATTAATAAGAAGAATCTACAGATTGTGCATGTAAACAATTATGAATTCTCATGGATGGACAGTCTTAGATCATTCATGGACATAGAAAATGAAACTACGAGGATTATAGTCGTTGCAGAAGGGGACTTCGAATGTGGACTAATCGGCCTTGTAAATTGTTTGCGAAAAGAACCGGGCGGTAAAATGATTAGAGGTGTATTTATTCAAGATAAAGACGCGCCTACTTTTTCATTGCAAGAGTCGTTGTACATGAGGCAACTACAGCTGGATTTATCCATCAATGTTATACGTTTCGGTAGCATATGGGGTTCTTACAGGCATTTTCCATTACCATTACTACAACCAAAACTTGTACAGAGTGCTTATGTTTCTCAAATGGTACGTCAAAAAGATTTGGTATTTAAGAAAAATTGCAATAATGCTTTGTGATATTTTTATTTATAAATTAAGTAATGATTTAATGTAAGCTTAATGGGATTAAAATAATCGTTATATTTATTTATTTTAGGTGCGAGGTGATCTCAGCACTTTTTGTTGGGTGCAAAACAGAATATCTTTAGTCAACAATGACGAAGAAAATCAGATAAGAATAGTCTATGCGTCTATCAATTTTAAAGATATCATGATAGCTAGCGGTAGACTTATTTCGACTTCTGTCGCGTCTCTCGAACGAAATAATAGCATTTTAATCGGAATGGAATTTGTTGGTTTTAATAAAAATGGACAAAGAATAATGGGACTGTGTTCAAATGGGTAAGATAGTGATACGCACAGATCTCAATTAATATATTTTTGTAAATAAACAATTTAAAATAATTTTTTTTATATTTAAATTAAAGAAGCTTTTAATAAAGTAAAAACATTGAAAGAATTGTTAAAAAATTTTGCAAGTTTCTTTGTATTACTTTACTATATACAGAATATTATTCAAAATAAAAAAAGTTTCTAAAATGTAACTTTAATATAATAAATAATACAAATTACTATTTTTAGTGGATTTGCAAATATTTGCATAGCTGATAAATATCTCAGTTGGATCATACCTGATGAGTGGACGATGGAAGACGCCGCAACCGTTCCTTGCGTATATAGCACATGCTATTATGCTTTGTATTTGAGAGGTAAGATGAAGAAAGGCGACAAAGTGTTAATTCATTCTGGTACGGGAGGCATTGGTCAAGCAGCAATTCACCTTGCACTTTACGAAGGTTGCGAAGTGTTTACAACGGTTGGAAGTATCGAGAAACGACACTTTATAAAAGAAACATTTCCCTCTATTTCCGAGGATCATATCGGAAACTCTCGAGACACGAGTTTTGAACAAATGATTATGCAGAAGACCGAAGGTCACGGAGTGGATATCGTATTGAATTCTTTAGCTGAAGAAAAACTGCAAGCATCCATCCGTTGCTTAGCTAAGGGTAGTCGTTTTCTCGAAATTGGAAAGTTTGATATGGTTTCCAATAATCTTTTAGAAATATTTGCATTCTCAAAAGGCATTAATTTCTACGGTATAATGTTGGATAATCTATTTCGTGCAAAACAAGAGAGTAAAGTAATATTGTGGAATATAATAATAGAAGGTATAAAGAAAAGGGCTATCAAACCGTTATGCAGAAAAGTCTTTGAAAAGGATGAAATAGAAACTGCGTTTAGATATATGGCTGCTGGAAAACATATTGGCAAAGTATGATCATTTTTTAGTATACGTACAATAAAGAGTAACAAAAATTGAAATACTAAATTCTCAAAAAAGCACAGTTTTTGTTCTCTTTGTGTTATCCTTAATATTATTTTTTATTTATAATATTATATAATATTATATAATATTATTATAAAAAGATTGTCCTCGTTTTCTGTTTGTGATATGTATATATATATATATATATATATATATATATATATATATATATATACAGGGAGAGTTTTTTAACTTGAAACTGTAAAATATCTCGGAAAGTAAGCTTTATCGAAAAAAATGTTTCAAACAAAAGTTGTAGGGTTTGAAGGGGGCCACATGATAAAAATATGGATTTGACCTTGAGTGACCTTTTCAAGGTGAGATCAATGTGATCGACGTTTTCTTAAATGGAAGCCCCCTTTTTTATTACATATTCTTGTAGCTTATCTCAAGAGCTTTTCAAAACACTATAATAAAGTTTATTTTTTTAAAGTACTTTTTGAGTTATTTTATATCTTAATCTGACATATTTTGATATAAAAGATAAAATATCTCGTAAAATATATAGTTTTCGATAATCTTACCATAATACTTTTATGTACAGAATAATGAGACAAATCAATTAGTATAAAAAAAATTGTTTTTAAGAAAAAGTATGTAATTATTTACAATGTATTTTTTTAAACAATTATTTGTTTTTTTTATACCAATTTATTTGTCTTATTATTCTGTACATAAAAGTATTACGGTAAGATTATCGAAAACTAAATATTTTACGAGATATTTTATCTTTTATATCAAAATATGTCAGATTAAGATATAAAATAACTCAAAAAGTACTTAATAAAAAAATACTTTATTATAGTGTTTTGAAAAGCTCTCGAGATAAGCTACAAGAATATGTAATAAAAAAGGAGATTTCCATTTAAGAAAACGTCGATCACATTGATCTCACCTTGAAAAGGTCACTTAAGGTCAAATCCATATTTTTATCATGTGGCCCCCTCCGAACCCTACAACTTTTGTTTGAAAAATTTTTTTTCGATAAAACTTACTTTTCGAGATATTTTACAGTTTCAAGTTAAAAAACTCACCCTGTATATATATATACATATATCAGGTCTACCGGAAAGTTCTGTCCGTTTTTGGAATAAAACAAAATACAAATTTTTATTACCGTCAATAAACTTTATTAAATAATGTAATTGCCATTATTATTAATGATTTCTTGCCAGCGTGAGGGCAATTTGTATATCCCATTTTCGAAAAATGTTTTATCTTTTGATGCGAAAAATTGAACCAGTGCTTGTTTGATATCTTCTTCATTTTTGAATTTTTTGCCCCTCAAAAAATTTTGTAAGGACAAAACATAGTCGGAGGGTGCTAAGTCCGGGGAATATGGTGGATGCGTCAGAATTTCCCAGCCTAGTTCTGCAATTTTTTGACGAGTCCCCAAAGCAGCATGTGGCCTGGCATTATCATGATGCAGTATGATGTTCTTCCTATTGAACATCGCCGGCCTCTTTTCTTGGACTGCTGTATTTAAATTATCCAGTTGCTGACAATACTTCTCCGAATAATGGCAATTACATTATTTAATAAAGTTTATTGACGGTAATAAAAATTTGTATTTTGTTTTATTCCAAAAACGGACAGAACTTTCCGGTAGACCTGATACATATTTTTTTTTTTCTTTAAATATAATACAATATCCTATTAAATCAATATTATTTGTAGATAATGATAAAAGTTCATAAAGAAGACGGACTTTTGGATGCGCCTATACTTGCACATCCTCGGTACTACTGCTTGGAACACAAATGCTACATCGTTTTAGGTGGTCTAGGTGGTTTTGGTCTAGAATTAATTGATTGGTTAATTCTACGTGGTGCAAAAAATCTAGTAGTGACTTCGCGAACTGGGATAAAAAGCGGTTATCAGCAATCAAGAGTAACGTTATGGCAATCTTACGGTATAAATGTACAAATCGTTACAGCTACTGATACTTCAAGATATAAAGACTGTGAATCTATATTAAAGTTTGCCGAAAAACAAGGTCCTGTGGATGCTATATTCAATCTTGCAGTTGTGTTAAAAGATGGCATATTCAAGAATCAATCCCCACAAACATTCGAAGAATCTTTCGTATCAAAGGCATGGACGACGAAAAAGATGGACGAATTATCGAGAACAATTTGCACTCAACTTCGACATTTTATCGTTTTTTCTTCCGTTTCATGCGGAAGAGGTAACGCAAGCCAAACAAATTACGGAATGGCAAATTCCGTAATGGAAAGAATTTGTGAAAGAAGAATGAAAGAAGGTTTACATGGTTTGGCTATACAATGGGGTGCAATTGGTGAAGTTGGGCTTGTCGCAGATATGCAAGAAAATGACAAAGAACTTGTTATTGGAGGTACATTGCAACAAAAAATATCCTCTTGCTTGGACACATTAGAAATATTTTTGCTACAAGATCAGCCAATCGTAAGCAGCATGGTTGTTGCTGAGAAAAAAAATTCTAGCCAAACAATGAATCCACTTGAAGCGGTTGCAAATATTATGGGTGAGTTTATGAACAACTATAATATAAAAAGTTTGTGACAGAACATTTATACGAACTAAATATTTATTTAATAATGTTATTAAAAATATATTATATTGATATAACAAAGTGCATTAAAGAATATACAAGAAATGTAAGCTTCAATAATTGTTAAGATAAAATAATGTTTGATTAAAATTATATCAAAATATATAATTTTTAAAATAGGATTGAAAAATTTGAACATGGTGGCGCCAAATATGTTACTGGCTGAGCTAGGCATGGATTCAATGATGGCAGTAGAAATTAAACAGACATTGGAGAGAGAATTTGATATTTTATTGACAGAACAAGATATTCGAAATCTCAATTTTGCTGCACTTAAAAAAATGACAAATGCAATCAAGCAAGAAAAGAGGCACGATGCTACTGAAGCTGCTACAAATAATTTGAACGGTTTCGAAATATTGACACGAAAACTTAAGGATTCTGATTTGAGTCCAGATATTTATGTAGAACTCGATACAAAAAAAGAAGTTGCTGGGAACATAATATTCCTTATACCAGGAATCGATGGATCTGCAAGCGTATATAAACAGATAGAATCAAAAATTAAATCTGTGGCGATGTGTTTGCAACACGGTGCACTTAATATGCCGGATGTTACTCGTTCAATAATGAAATCAGCAGCATATCTTCTGCCTGTACGAAATTATAACATAATCTATTTGAAATCGTTACTTAAATTGTTGTGTATTTAAACAACAATATTTGATTATACACACACTCTCACGCTTTCTTTACATACTATCTTATATATGCTTATGTTAATTTTTTTAGTACATAATGGAGAAAATCGAAGATCAAAAAAAATTTCTAATAGTGGGTTATTCATTTGGATCCTTAATTGCTATTGAGTTAGCAAGATTATTAGAAGCTAAGAATTTCGTTGGACGGTTATTACTTATAGATGGAGCTCCTGAATGGATGAAATTTTTGATTGAATTTCATAATTATACTTCACAACAAGAACTACAAAATGACATTCTACTTCGTTTCATGAAAATGTATCTCGAATCTGACAATGAAATGGTTAGTCAATTATTAAAACCACATTATGATTTCTTACTACGAAAATGATTTACATAATTGTGTTCATATACAGTTAATATATATGAAAAAATATAGAAAATTATTTATTAAAATATTTAAATATGATTCTGAAAGCCTTATATGCATTTTTAAATGATAAAATATCTTTTACGACTTACTTATATATGTATAATACAGATTACAGAAGTTTTGAAAGACTCGTTTAAATGGTTTTCATTGAGTTAGAAAAAATGATAATAATGATAGTATATAAGAATTATATAATATTTACAATGATTGAAATATAGTGTTTATTATTTGTGCATATGTGTAAAATGGATATTAAATTAAAACAGTAATCCTTGATTACAAATTATTGCTAATAATTAAAGGACAAAATAATTTGACTTACGTAGTTCAAAAATACAGAAAAAGTAATTAAGTAATAAGAATACAGACATGTAGTATATCCGAAATGTGAAAATACAGTAAAAACTTTCATATTATTGTCCCAATTTTAAATGTAGATTACCATTTTATTATTATTTACATAAAATACAATATTTATGTTATTTACAGCCTGCGTTAGAGCTGAATAAGTGCAGTACATGGGAGGAAAAATTAGAACAATTTACTGCTCACTTTTCGGAGAAGATCAATGTATTAAGTGTTGAAAATCAAAAATTCTTATGTACAACAGTTTACGATCATCTAATGGCTGTACAAGATTATGATATATCTTTATTGCCACCTTTAAAATCATCTATAATACTGTTAAAACCCACACTTACGCCAATTACTTTTCCTGAAGAGGATTATGGTTTACATAAGGTAAACTTTTGATTAAAGAATAACACATTTTATCATTTTTAAGATATTTTTTACAAAAAAAATTACTTTTAGGTTACTGAAAGTGCAGTGAAAATACATTACGTACAAGGTTCTCATATCACAATGATGGACAAAATAGCATTATTTATTAACGATGAATTATAAAATAAATAGCTCTGTATCAATATTAAATTATCACTTAAACAATATTATTGGAAAAATTATATAATTAAATATTTTTTTTATTAAAGAAAAAATATAAAATTTGTGAAAATGTGAATACTTAAAAGTATGAAAAAAAGTTTGACAAAATAAAAATTAGATCTATATATATTTGTTTATATGAGTATGCAGTGTGTCCGGTAATAACTGTACCACGGGTACCACTGTACAGCGGGTTAGGCCGAGTAGGGAAGTTTCTACCATTTTGCCATAATTAAGGAGAAATTAATTTTTAAAAATTGACTAATTCGTGCGAGTATAAGTATGCGGCGAAAAAGAACATTCCACTTTTACGCGGTTGCTAGACGCGATACATAATTAAACTTGATTATTAATTAATTATTGATTGCTGGATTATTAATCTCTGTGTGTTTTATCGCACAAAAATTATTGGAAAAATCACATAATGCAAGAGAATTTTTCTATTTGGTTTAATTTGTTCTACTTATACAAAAGTGCTGGTGATACAGTTATGCTTATACGCATCAATATATGTATGATTATGCTTTTATACATATACAAGATCTAAAAGAAAATAAATCCAGAAAACAGGAAGAAAAATTTATTACTAGTTTATCACGTCCAAAATAATTATTTCACAATTATGTTTGAAATTAAAAGCAGACAATTCCAGCAAAAATAGAATTCTATAAAACTGACTAATGATGATTGCAACTTATACTAGAAAGTGATGTGATTTTTTTAAAGATTTATTTAATAAAAAGGAAATTTTTTTCTGGAAGGAATTATATAAACAGCATATATTATAACAAAGTTTATATATACCATATTGAATTTGAGCGGACACAATCACAGCATGTCTTAATGCTCAATCTCTTATTGTCAATCATACAACAGGTTTTAAAACACGATATAATTTTAATAAGATATAATTTTATCTTTATAGATATAATTTTAATACAGAAGTTAAACTGTATAGGTATTTTATAGAAATAATTTTAATATAGATGTTAAACTGTATACAAACTGTATAATCAATAATAATATAAATTGTGTAAGTGAATAAATATCAAAATATAGAAAGCAATAGAAAGGAATTTTTTTTTATTACGATGCGTCATTTAATATGAATATGAAACAAGTCCATTTTATTGAATAAACGCATACACATAAAAGGTATATAATTCCTTCTATAATGTATTCTAATAAATGATATAACCAGAAGAGATCAAATATTTTTTTGCATTTATTGATTTATTGAATATGGTTATACAGGGTAGGCCATTTTAATGTATCCACTGAAATATCTTATAATCTATAAGTTTAAGACAAAAATGTTTTAGACAAAAGTTGTATAATTCACAGGGGGACATATGATGAAAATATGGACTTGACCTTGAATGACCTTTTCAAGGCCAAGTCAATGTGATCGATGTTTTCTTAAATTTTCTTAATCTCCCCATTTTTTATTGCATAATCTTGTAGCTTATCTCGAGAGCTTTTCAAAACACTATAATAAAGTATTTTTTCATTAAGTACTTTTTGAGTTATTTTATATTTTAATCTGACATATTTTGATATAAAAAATAAAATATCTTGTAAAATATTTAGTTTTCAATAATCTTACCGTAATACTTTTATGTACAGAATAATGAGACAAATCATTTAGTGTAAAGAAAAAAACAAATAATTGTTTAAAAAAATACATTGTAAATAATTACATACTTTTTCTTAAAAACGATTTTTTTTTTTTACTAAGTAAAGGATATAGGTGCTTTTCTTTTTCTGTGTCTTTAGCAATTTTATCCTTTAAGATCATTAATTTTGTAGTAAATATCTTCATTGCTGGATTTAATTTTTGAATCAGTGGGGAGAGAGAGAGAGAGAGAGTGAGAGAGAGAGAGAGAGTGAGAGAGAGAGAGAGAGAGAGAGAGAGAGAGAGAGAGAGAGAGAGGGAGGGAGAGGGAGAGAGAAAGAGATTGCATAAGCTTTTGCATATTCCCTTTTGCGTCTCAATATTGTTCCTACGATGCGCACAATATATATACACACATATTTAGATTTTCCATATGTAAAATCAAGAATATATAGGCTAAAGTAGGGTAAAACCGGGTACTATTTTGGATTTGTCTTCCTACAACAGATCTGAGAGTAAAAAAGATTTTGCCGACCGTTAATAATCTTTAGTAAACCTTAAACTATGAGAAAATAAGGCTAGTCGCTGAAAAAATAATTTTTGATTACCAAGAACAAGATTTTGTAGAGAAGTCAAAGTATCCGGTTTTGTCCGGTAGGGTCAAACCGGATACCCATTTGAAAATATGCAAAACATCGTGTAATTACAAAATCTAGATTTATTTTAATCATAATACAACATAAAGATGTATTCTATTGACAAAAATCAATAAATAAAGATATTCTTTTGTTCGACATTGCTGCAGGACTTCCTTATTTAACTTTATAACTTTAGGGGTCTCAAAAAGCTTTTCATTAGTGGTTTCATTTTCTGAGTGTTAGTTTTCGTTTCCAACTGCTTTTTGTAGGGAGACAAAGTCAGGATAACAGTGCTTCCTCTTTTCATTACATGAGATATGTAAGTACCCGGTTTTGCCTCAACACAAGGAAAGTAACAAATACGGCGGTTGTATATTCCGGCGTACAAAGTGCCGATCAAAACTAATATGATATACTCTTTAATATGTACAGAATGCAATGCTGCATTTACTGAAACAGATGCTCTATATAGAAAAAGTGCACGACGACTCGATTCTTGCATCGATATCGATCTTTTTGGAGGTAAAAACTTTGAACTTTTATTAAAAAAGAAATATCGTGTGCACAGGGGCAGGGTTTGTTTTAAAATAATGATGGCGCCAATCTACAACTAATAACACAAGTTAGCCACAGATAGCAGCATTTATTACGAAAAAACAGGGGTACCCGATTTGACCCGCCTACTCGGTTTTATCCAACTTTCCCCTATATATGTATATGTGTGTGTGTATATTTTATAAATATACAAATATGAATAGATATTAATATAAATCAATTTATTTTTATAATTATTAATATAGTATTATTATTACGAAAATATTAAAAACAAAGTGAAAATGTGATAAAATTATAATTTATTCGATGTTATATATTTATGAAAAATTAAAAATTACAGACAGTAATTTAGTATATTATTATGTGTGTGCATAAATATATTAATATAGATATTAATAATATGAAGTTAAATTTTAATACGCATTATTAATACCAAAATTGCTTATAAATATAAAACTTAAAATATATCATCTTTATTAATATTTCTCTTTTGATTTACAATATGTACGGCGTCTATACGATTGTATCTCCAATACATTCTTAAATATTATATTATTTTTAAGATGTCTAACAATATTTCTTGTTAATACATTTTTCCCCTTTGTTATTTTTTTTTTAAGCAGCGTGAATACATGACACATAATACAGTCAAAATCTGCTACCATATCTATAAATTTTTTTTATTTAATATTTTATACATTAAATACGTTCAATCATATATGTTAATACTAATATAAAAATATATATGTCAGAATTTTAATGGAGAGATGTCTATTATTAAGGAAAATCATTTGCTTTGACACATTCTGTCTTAAATATACACAAATTATCTAATAAATTTGGTAAAAATGATGGAAATAGAAAAAGTGATGAAAAAAACGCTGTTTATTAGTAAAAGTATGTTAGAAAAACTAAACCTTCTCTCTCTCTCTCTCTCTCTCCCTCTCTCCTTTTCTCTCTCTCGCTCTAAAATATTTTTTTTAACAGCTTGCGTGCATTTTATAATAAATTATTCAGAATTTATATTTTAAATACGAATTTGATTATGTGCTAATATCTGATTTATTGATCAACGTTTATTGATCAACAAGATATTAACGGTTGTAAAAGTTGTTGACACAACGTACTTATTTATTGTAATGTCATATACCGAACACCGTTAGTCTTTGATAATCTTTTGGGATGGTAAAATCGTGGAGATCACATAGATAGTAGTGCGCCGATTTGTTCCAATTAACTATTACAAAGAGACGTATATACCTGCATACAATTCGGTACATGTATTTCAATATATAGAATGAGTTATTAGAAATCAAACACTTCTATCTTCTCTCTCTCTTTCTTCTTTTTCTCTCTCTCATACGTGTTTAAATATCTAGGCTTAAAATCTTTTTAAGATTTGTATTTATTTTACATCAGAGATACTAAATCAGAAATAGATTACTATTAGAAATTGATACTACTGGCATACATTTAATATTACATTTATTTTACATCACAGATACTAAATATAATATTAAAGATGTTTATTTGCTATTTAATAATATATTAAAAATACGAAATAACTATATAATAACAACATATAGTAAATGTTAAAATATGTTGATAAATATAATATACTATGATAAATATAAAAAACAGAATAATTGAAGAAATAATTAAAAAAATATTTTATTTGATTCAATTTATTTATGAAAAGATGTATTAAATAAAGTTTGGATACTTTTAATCTCACTAAAGTAACGACCAAACATATATGTATATAACATAAAATAAATAAACTAAAAACTGTATCAATCATATAGGACAGATACAGGCGGACCAAAACATACAACGTGTAACTTTCAAAATGTGTATAAAATAATATATTGAACCACATAATTTCTTTGTTGCGAATTCAGTACGGTTTTCCATTAAAGCTGAAAAGTTTTATTCAATTTTAAAATTAATAATTATAATCTGTTTAAGTTTTCGTTATAACTAAACTGTAAGTTTATTTTATAAATGACATATACATATATCAAAAATATTATCTCAATTAGATGAATTTGGTAAGGAAAAAAGTTCTGTGCTAGTTTTCTTATTTGTTCTCTTTCTAACAAAGGAATGTTTCAGCAGGCATCTGAGGCAAAAATTAACATGGTATTTCTAAAATTATTGTTAAATAGCTGTTTAACATTTATTGCTGCAAAAGCTTTTTTTACTGACGCCCATATTGAATTATATGAAAAACATTTACTCAATCTTGACAATATAATATCAGAGCATTATAATGTCCAACTTACTATACCAGATATCGAGCTAAATATTTTCTACGGCGAATGCAATATTAGTATTAAGATTCTTGTACCAACACAATATCTAACATTGTATTCAAAAATTAAATGTATAAATGATATAATTGTGACTGATAATCCACCAAGATTTCACGTGTACAATAAGGAAATGATTGTTTATCCGGTGAAATATTTCTATAATGATACGAATGAAAGTTTCGAGATTTTTTTTATATGTCAGACATCACCGGGACGTTACATTTTGAATATAAAATATGATGGTATTATTGATGATAATACAAAGTTAACAACTTTTCACAAACAGAAATGGTGAGTAACTGTTAAAATGCTAAATATATATATATACAGGGTGGCCCACGTAAAGTGTTACAAGCAAATAATTCTAAAAATATTTGTCAAATCAAAAAATTGTTCATGAGAAAGTTTCATGTTTTCGAGGGGCCTTTCTAACTACTTAAACATAAAATTGCCCCCGCTTTCCCTCTAAACGGGGCGGGGGGTAACTTTAAAATTTTGAACAAAACTTCTCATTTTTTATTGCACATTCTTGTAGCTTATCTCGAGAGCTATTCAAAACACTATAATAAAGTATTTTTTCATTAAGTACTTTTTGAGTTATTTTATATCTTAATGAGACAAACCAATTAGTGTAAAAAAAAAACAAATAATTGTTTTAAAAAATACATTGTAAATAATTACATACTTTTTTTTAAAAATAGTTACTTTTTTTACACTAATTGATTTGTCTCATTATTCTGTACATAAAAGTATTACGGTAAGATTATTGAAAACTAAATATTTTACGAGATATATTTTTTTTTATATTAAAATATGTCAGATTAAGATATAAAATAACTCAAAAAGTACTTAATAAAAAAATACTTTATTATAGTGTTTTGAAAAGCTCTCGAGATTAGCTACAAGAATGTGCAATAAAAAATGTGGGCTTCCATTTAAAATTTTAAAGTTACCTCCCGCCCCCTTTAGAGGAGAAGCGCGGGCAATTTTATGTTTACGTAATTAGAAAGGCCCCTCGAAAACATGAAACTTTCTCATGAACAATTTTTTGATTTGACAAATATTTTTAGAGTTATTAGCTTGTAACACTTTACGTGGGCTACCCTGTATATATATACATATATATACATATATATCATTAATTTATAAATATTATTTATTACACTTACAAACATATACATACGTACACTCTTTTTGTATAAGCTATATTATCTTTGATATACGAGAAGTCCTGAGCCATTTTTTTTTTATAACGCTTAATAAAGGAGTTATTTTCGAGTAAAGTCTGGCCAATCAGCGCCGACCTTTAGCTGGGCGCACGTCGGTGAACCGCGCGCCGTGAGGTGTACACCACCGCAAACTACTAGGCGCGCGGCTCACCGACGTGCGCCCGGCTAAAGGTCGGCGCTGATTGGCCAGACTTTACTCAATAATAACTTCTTTATTAAGCGTTACAAAAAAAATGGCTCAGGACTTCTCGTCTCAGTTTTTGGTAAGGAATAACGCTATGTACTTAGTGGGCGGTCATTGCGGATTATCCTGTATATAAATGCATATAAACAATATATACATATATATTATTCAGAACTTAAATTAATGGTTTTGTCGTACTTAAAAATGTGTATGAGATAATTGATATATTATCATATTATATGTTAATATTGATTAATTAATATATAATAAATTCTATTTTCTTTATATTTCCTGAAATACATATCATAATTTTCAAAAAATTATATACATAAAATTTAGAAGTTCAAAAATGTAATTATTTATTTTAAAATAAATAAAGAAATATTTCATATTATACAATGTAGCACAAGACATTGTACTGAAGTATATTAATAGTAAAAAATATTAAAATGTTATTTTCTATCTACTATTTCTATGTTTATGAGTCTCATCTGTATATTTATTGTATTTCCAAGTTCTAATATTTTTTTGCAATGGTTGAAAATTTATTGTTACTTGATTCTTGTACATGAAATATATAATAATAGGTGGTTAATACCAACACATTTCGATGTACTTGGGGCCCGACAAGTATTTCCATGCTTTTACGAATTATTAAGAGCCACTTTTAACATTACTATAAAGCATCATCGTAACTATATGGCTTTATCAAATATGGCTGTCCAAAAAGTGGAAATAAATAATGTAGGCATGGCGCTCACACACTTCAAAACCACACCTATACTGCCCCCTTATCTCATAACAGGGATAGTGACTAATTTCTATCGCAATTCTACTAGAAATATGATTACAAATGTGTGGTATAGAAATTGCTCCGCAATGCACATGGTATTTGCATAAAGAGTTATTGAAAATGTCACATTATACTTGGAAAGCGAATGGAAACATCTAAGGGTAATTTCGAAAGTGGATCATGTTGCGATTCCGAATTTCCAAGACAAAGATATGGTGAATTTGGGATTAGTTCTTTATAGGTAAGCATATGGTTAAAAAATATATTAATGTATTAAAATAATTATCAGAATTTAAAATTACAGTATTAAGATAGATATGCTGAATTTATCTGTAAATTTGTTTAAATAAAAACAAATATAATAATAAAAAAAGTAAAATTTTACTTTGGTATTTACAATTAGAAATTAAGAACTTATATAATAAAAAGACATTCCTCTTTTTATAATTTACAAGTAACTCAATGTATTATTATTTAAGCAAGATTTAAGCTAGATTTTAATATTACATTTATGTAAATACAAAATATGATTATGTACAAATTTGATATCTTGGATAAAATACTGTGTACATGTATTTATATACCTAATATATTATAATATATAATCATTACAATGCAAATTTTCTGTATAAAGAAATATATTTAAAAACTATTTTTTATCATTTTCAGAGAGGAAGATATTATCTACGATGAAAAGTTAGATTCCGCCGCACGTAAAATTGATGTTGTCCGCGTAGTAGGATATAAAGTGCTACAAGAATGGGTTCATAATGTTTATAAATTAGTTTGGGCACCAAAGAAATCATTTTGGTTTAACGATTGTCTTATTAGATTTTTGGGAACATATGCTGTCCATAAGGTTACTTCAAAATATATTACGCGCTAATTGTTTCATTCGCAAGCAAGACAGTATTTTAAGATATATGTGTTGCATGCTCTTTATATAATATAATTTCAAATTTTTTATAACATACATTTTAAAACATATATTTTTATATACATCATTTCTCCTATAAAAATTTAGATGTTTTCTAAAAAAAAATTCTTTCTGGAAAGATTAATTTTGCATGTAAATATGCGACATATACAGGGTGGTCCTCGTAACGGTCGCCACGATTTTTAAGGCACTTACAATAATCTGACATAAAAAAGTCATAAACAGAAATTTATCAGTTTCTAACCGGCAACAAATTGCAATAATAAAAATTGACCAAACATTTTTTTTCTCCATAAAAAAGCAAGGTCACCTTCAATTTTTTAAATGGATCTGCCTACTTTTTATTGCATATTCTTGTAGCTTATCTCGAGAGCTTTTCAAAACACTATAATAAAGTATTTTTTCATTAAGTACTTTTTGAGTTATTTTATATTTTAATCTGACATATTTTGATATAAAAATTAAAATATCTCGTAAAATATTTAGTTTTCGATAATCTTACCGTAACACTTTTATGTACAGAATAATGAGACAAATCAATTAGTTTAAAAAAAACGAATAATTGTTTAAAAAAATACATTATAAATAATTACATATTTTTTCTTAAAAACAATATTTTTTTTTTACTGATTGATTTGTCTCATTATTCTGTACATAAAAGTATTACGGTAAGATTATCGAAAACTAAATATTTTACGAGATATTTTTTTTTTATATCAAAATATGCCAGAATAAAATATAAAATAACTCAAAAAGTACTCAATGAAAAAATACTTTATTATAGTGTTTTGAAAAGCTCTCGAAATAAGCTACAAGAATATGCAATAAAAAGTAGGCAGTTCCATTTAAAAAATTGAAGGTGACCTTGCTTTTTTATGGAAAAAAAATGTTTGGTTAATTTTTATTATTGCAATTTGTTGCCGGTTAGAAACTGATAAATTTCTGTTTATGACTTTTTTATGTCAGATTATTGTAAGTGCCTTAAAAATCGTGGCGACCGTTACGAGGACCACCCTATTTATCGAGATAATATCAAATATTTTTCTATATTTTTATAATTTATTTTGTTTAAAACGCTATGCTAATCTTAGTAGAAAGTTTTAAATATTATTATAAAATATAAATTGAAATTATTACTTAAAAAACGAAACGTTCATATATTTTCAGTAAATATTGTAATGTATATTATTGTGTGTAATATAATTTTAAAATAATTCCAAAAGAATCTTCAATGAAAACATTATAACACACATTATTCTACAGAATGTGAGCATTTCTTGCGATTCCATATTGATATAATTATTGTAAAAACTTTTTTTATAGATTCTCCCAAAATCCCGGATAATGGATTTGTTTGTGGTACAATCTCATCACGAATTCCTTGATTTCGACACTTCTTATAACACATCTATATTCAACAGTTTTTTTGAATTTCCTTGTTGTATTAAAGGTATATGACAATAATTGAGAGTTCCCGTTTTGTGAACATAAATGTTATAAAGAAATAAGAAAAACTAATGATGAAGAAACTTAATAAAATTTTAATCATACATATATTACTCTTATTGTAATATATGTATATTATGGATATATTGAAATATGTAATTTATTCATATTTAAATACATATATTTATTGCTTATATATGTATATGAAATTAATTTGCTAGCGAATCAGATATGTTCACAAACGAATGCAGTAATTAATTTATGTCACATATGATAAAACAAATATATATATATATATATATATATATACATATATGTAATAAATAATGAATAATTAATCTGACTTTTTATGATATGAATTATTGTAGTATTTATTATGTTACAAAACATACTTTCTGAAAAAATATTTTGGAGGGGTATGCATACATATATAATTAACAAGTGAGTAATACATTATACTATAATAGTTACTGTGTGATAGAGACAACTAAACATGTTAAATATAATAAGCATAAATTATATAAAATATTGTGCTTTGTAGTGCACAATTCCGTTTACAGAATATAATTGGGTTTTATTTTCCACTTATACATCCATTCATCTTTCACAATGTTAATTCTGTTATTTCTAAATAAATTTTAGGTTGAAATTAATAAATTTTTATCAAAATTAAATGACATGATGTATGATAATAATTAATAAGCAAGAAATGTAAAATATATATTTATAAATTAATATAAAACAATTTTATATATTCTGATAATGTCCCTTTATAATTCCTTCAAAATATACTTATTGATGTTAAAAACTTCGTGACTTTAGCGATTTAGATTACAAAAATTTAGTGAGATCTTTGAATAAAAGTATGGATGACACATTTAATACAATTAATGTATACAAGTCAGAATTATTGAATATGATTCATATAATAGATCCATGGACAAAGCAAAAGCATTATCCTACTATAATTGTCAAGCGAGATTATGATCATCCTTACAGCAAGATGGTGTTAATAGAAAATTATAATCCATCACATCATTATTGCATACCTCTGACATATACTATACAGAGAGATCTCAATTTTAACGATACTGTACCTCAATATTGGCTAAACAAAATGGAGCCTCATTTAACTGATATAAAATTTGGAGAAGATGGTTGGGTGATATTCAACATACAACAAATTGGTAAATATTGATCAATTCCTTTTTTATTATTTTTTTATGTAGTTTATATAATTTTACGCTTTATATTATTTTATCCGTATTATTTCATAAAATATAAGATATTCTACTCATTATACAAATATAATAATTTACTGTAAATTATATTTTAAAATGTTATGTCTATTATAATTATGTTATTAACATAAATACCATTTATACAATAATGAATAACAAGTTATTCGCATTTTTATAAATATCTGTTTATATATAATAATTTTAATATTTTCTCGTAATAAATTACGTTTTCACATATACATATATGTATATGAATTAACTCATCATTTTTTGGCATTATGTATTATATCATATGACAATATGACCGATTAATTGTCTTACAATCAAACTGTTAATAATTTAATTTCTTTGATAATATTTATTATATTTGACAAATATTTGTTTGTTAACAAAATATATGAATAATTTTCTATTGGCACAAACAATCTCTTTTTGTACAATACAATAATATTTGTGCTGTTACAAGTGTGTTTCAAAATACTACAAAAAATGAAAATTGTCACATAATTCTGATTTTTAATTTATATGTTATTTACAGGATATTATCGAGTCAATTACGATTTCGATAATTGGAAAAAAATTGCAAGTTATCTAGCTTCTAAGAATTATGTAAAAATACACGTTCTCAATCGTGCTCAAATTATCGATGACGCTTTTCACTTAATGATAACGAAACAATTCGATTCTTCCATATTCTGGAAGATTACAAAATATCTAGAACAAGAAACAGATTTTGTAGCATGGTATCCTATGTTTAAAGCACTGGAATACATGTCGAGTGTCTTTTCTCTTCCAGGGGAAGAAACTAATAAAATTAAGGTAGATATTAATAGACTTCTTGTCAATTTATATATTAATTAATATTATGTATAATTAATATTATGTACATAATATTTGCATGCCATTTAAATTCGTAAACATTTCGTAAAAATTGTAGCATATTTGAATTATCTTATAATAAATATAATTAAGATTGTTTATATAATTTATAAAAATTATGTATAAAACTGTATAATAAACATTTCATATGCATCAATTTAATATTAACGTTTGAATGTTTCAACAACATAAAACATAAATACAGATAAAAAAACAAATTTATTTATGATAAGATCTTAAATATTAAAATTAAAGAGGCAGAACAAAGCAAACAAAAACAATTATTTTTAATTACATACATTAAATTAGAAATTAAGGCAGAAAAGAAATAATTATTTATGATTTATCATCTTGCACGCACTTGACATTTGTCATCTTACTCTGTGCCATCATTTATTATATTTATTTTTTTTATAAAAGAAATGCAATGAAAAAATGAAAAGTATATTAATACGTATGTTCAGGAAATATCGCTCCTTTTTCTCAATCTTAGCACCGGCATCTCACTTACTCTAGTCCTTCTCTCTAGCATTCTCTCTCTCTTCCTTTTTCCTCTTGTACGCGGCCGTGACCCAATCCCGCAGCCTGTCCTATCAATCTAACTAGTCTCGCGCAATGTTATCACCCAATCATAAGCACGCTCTCAGGATCTTATCCGCGCTCCTGCGTCGATATCGACCCTTCCGGAAATCCTCGATCATCCTGTGAGTACCGGTCTATCGTGACGCACGTTGCCTTTAGAACAGTTTTCGCTCTCTGAACATTCGGTTTTGATTCTCGTGGATCTGATCAAGTAAACTCTAATTCGGTTGTATCAAACGGTCATTCTCATCTCCCGGAAATTAACAGCATCAAATTAAAGAATCATACGCGCGTGAAGTGTGAGCTATCCCTTCACGGGACACCGGGGACTTGTACGCAGTTATCGTACGAAGCACGCGGTACGTCGTAAAGCGACGTAACATTCTCTTGCAACCTCTCTCGAATTCCTCGGCGGATTTCGCGGTCGTTCTCAATTACAAACTATAGAATTATTGCATAAGATCCTAGACTAATAAGATTTAGTGTAATTATTAGAATAAAGTGAGATATCATCGCTAGAAGAATTGTGAAGTGCGGCTCATATTTCTTTGTGTGTGTGACTCATTGACTGTTCTGCCCGACACCCCCGAAACCAGACATTTCTCGGGTTATTTATTAAACATTTTTTGGTCCTTCGAGCCGGATCGGTGGGTGCGGTAACGAACATCTCAAGGTGAACTCTGTGTGCGGATTTGGAAAATCGTGTGTGCCTCCACGTGCTACCGGCGAAAGTTCGAGAACGATCCTCTTCGTGCGTGTTCGGCGACGCTCGGACGGACTCGGGCGCTCGGCAAGCGATCGTCGCCGCCCGTAGTGCGCTCTCACTCTCTCTCTGTGACATCCGTCGCGCTCGGTTACTCGTGCGTGTCCGGCGACGCCCGGACGGATTCGGGCGCTCGGCAAGCGATCGTCGCCGCCCGTAGTGCGCTCTCACTCTCTCTCTGTGACATCCGTCGCGCTCGGTTACTCGTGCGTGTCCGGCGACGCCCGGACGGATTCGGGCGCTCGGCAACGGATTCTCGCTACGTATACAGCGTTCTCTATCACTCCCTTGACGGTCTTCGGCCATCTTGTGAATATACGACGACCGGTCACCAGTCTCTATAATCGTTAGCGCCTTCTCTCTCACTCGGACATTGTGAGCTCGCGCGCGGTATACGGATCTCTCTCGCATTTTCGGATATTCTCATCGTCTGTCGGAACTTCTCTTTCTCTCTTGTGGGTCACTTTGAGTGGTATTCTCAGCGGTAACGGCGATTTCAGCCATCATCATGTCCAACCTTGAAGCGAAAATCTCTCTTCAAATGAATCGGCACACTTACATCAAGTCGGTGGCTCTCGAGTGTAAGGAACCGACCTTCCCCTTCAACTCCAAATGCTCAAGGTGAAACTCGACCTCATCGATAACAACATCACTCCCGTCCATAGCGACAGCAGAATATAGTTGGCCTCACCTTCGCGGGCTCCAGCTGGCGGATCCAGATTTCCTCACCTATAGACTTGATCCTCGGTGCTGACTCCTACGGGCTGTTCATCCAGCCCGACATCATCAAAAGGTCTGAGGAGAAACCCATCGCTCAACGTACTATTTTCGGATGGATTGTTCTCGGCCCGACCTCGGCACATACTGCCTCAGTTCATAGTTCTCATCATGTCGCAGTGGATCATGAGCTTCACGACCTCCTCACGAAGTTCTGGATACAAGAAGAGGTCCCTTCATCCTCCACCACTCAGCTCAACCCTGACGAAGAGGAGTGTGAAAATCAATTCAAGGCCACGCATTCACGAGATCGTGCTGGGCGTTATGTCGTACGGCTCCCTCTCAAATTACAGGCAAGTCAACTAGGGGAGTCACGGTCAACTGCCCAACGTTGCTTGCAGCGAACACTACGGCGCCTCTCAACGGACTCTATCTATCATAATCTGTACTCATCATTCATTCTGGAGTACGAAGAGCTCCTGCACATGGTCAGGGTCCCCCCTTCCTCTCCAGAGCCATCACCGGTTCTATCTCCCTCACCATGGAGTTCTCAAGGATGACAGCATTACCACAAAACTACGCGTGGTGTTTAACGGATCCAGCCTCACCAGTACGGGATCTTCTCTCAACGATATTCTGCACACGGGTGCAAAACTCCAAGCAGACATCTCAGATATCTTACTCTGGGTGCGACGACACCGGTACATCTTTATCACTGATATCACCAAAATGTTCCGCCAAATTCAAGTTCATCCGGACGATTGGGATCTCCAACGGATCCTCTGGGTAGATGATCAGCTCAACATCATTCCGTACCAACTCACGACGGTCACATATGGCACCCGATCAGCTCCCTTCTTGGCTGTTCGCGTCCTCCTCCAACTAGTTGAAGACGAAGGTAGGAACTACCCCCTGGCGGTTTCTCCTCTTCTCAAGGGCAGGTATGTTGACGATATCTGTGGAGGTGCCGATACTCTCCCAGAGCTGACTTCCATTACGATTCCTCGGTGGCTGTCTCTCACGCCGTCAACCATGGTCGAGCTTCATGGATTCTCGGATGCTTCGCAACTCGCCATGGCGGCTGCGATTTATATCAAGGTCATTTCTCATCCAACGGAGCCAATCATCACGCTAGTGTGCGCCAAAACCAAGGTCGCACTTCTCAAAAGGCTCACCATTCCCCGACTGGAACTCACGGCAGCGGTTCTACTCTCTCGTCTCATCAGCTATGTTCAATGAACACTAGAACTCGCGGAGATACCAATCTACTTGTGGACGGACTCTTCGGTATCGCTCACCTGGATAAACAGTCATCCCTCTCGTTGGAAAGACTTCGTTCGTAATCGAGTGGCGGCAATTCAAGAACGCGTACCTCAAGGCCATTGGCGGTTTATTTCCGGCAAGGAGAACCCAGCCGACTGTGCTTCTCGCGGCCTCTCTTCTGCTCAACTCTCTCGGCATCATCTTTGGTGGAATGGTCCCTCATGGTTAGCACAGCCTCCTCAACATTGGCCAAGCATGGCATCTCAGCCGGATTCGGCGGCGACTCTTGAGGAACGGCCCGGTCTTCTTCTCACCTCCTCAACGGCAAAGCAACACCACCTCTGGGAACTCCTCTATCGTTACTCATCACTCATACGGCTTCTTCGGATCACTGCTCTCTGTCAACGGTGTTGCGCGATCCTCAAAGGTATACCACAGTCCTCTCTGGCCACCCCCCTCACACCTGCAGACCTCGAAAGTTCACGACTATATTGGATTCGATCAGTCCAATTGGCTTACTTCTCATCTGAACTGACAATAATCTCAAGCGGAGCACACTTGTCAAGGTCTCATCCTCTCGCCAAGTTTACGGCCTTCATCGATCATTCGGGCATCCTCAGAGTCGGAGGCCGACTCAGACAGTCTCAATTGGACCCTGAATGCAAGCACCCAGCCATCTTGCCACGGGATTCATATCTGTCTCAACTCATTATATCGGACGCTCATCTAAGGACTCTTCACGGCGGAACTCAGGTTACCTTGACATATCTTCGCCAGGCTTACTGGATCGTTGGTGGCCGAGCCCCAGTAAGATCTCACATTCTCCGCTGCGTTCGGTGTGCTCGACAACGTGGCGTAAGGGCACAGCAACTCATGGGTCAACTGCCATCATCTCGCATTTCGCCATCTCGTCCTTTCCTCAACACAGGGGTTGATTACGCCGGCCCTCTCACTCTCAAAACTTGGCGAGGACGAGGGGCTAAGTGTCACAAAGGCTGGTTAGCCATCTTTGTTTGCTTCTCAACGTCGGCGGTTCATCTGGAGGCAGTGACAGACTACTCTACAGAGGGATTCATCGCAGCATATCGGCGGTTAACGGGACGGCGAGGTATCTGCCAAACTCTATTTAGCGACTGTGGAACCAGTTTTCTCGGGGCAGATACATCTCTTAGGCGGTTATTCAACGCCGGATCAAAGAAATTCTCGGAACTCGCTCAGCTACTAACTCATGACGGCACCACTTGGGTCTTTAATTCCCCGGCAGCCCCCCACTTCGGCGGTAAATGGGAGGCCGCAGTCAAATCGGTCAAGCATCACCTACGACGGACTATAGGCGAGACTGCCCTAACCTATGAAGAACTTACAACTCTTCTAGTCCAAATCGAGGCAGTCCTCAACTCTAGACATTGTGCCCACTGTCAGATGACCCGGAAGACCTGGCAGCCCTTACTCCCGGGCATTTCATCATCGGAGCAGCGCCAACAACAATCCCGGAGCCATCTCTCACCTCAGTGCCTCTCACAAGGCTGTCTCGGTGGCAGCTCATTCAGCAGCAACTCCAACACTTCTGGTCGCGTTGGTCAGCTGAATGTCTTCAACGTCAGCTCGCAATATCAAAATGGCATCATCCCTCCACGCAAATCAAGGTCGGCTCTCTTGTACTTCTCACGGATCAGAGATTCCCTCCATCAAAATGGCCTCTTGCTCGGGTCACACAACTTCATCTTGGTTCGGACGGTCTATGCAGAGTGGTCACCCTCAAGACGGCCACCACAGAACTCAAGCGGCCTATCACCAAGTTAGCAGTGCTTCCGATGACACCAGATCAACCCTCACTCACAAGGCAATCAACTACTGATCCGGCCTCACCATCATCAAGATCATAATTCTTCAACGCTGTTGTAGAAGGCGGGCGGAATGTTCAGGAAATATCGCTCCCTTTTCTCAATCTTAGCACCGGCATCTCACTTACTCTAGTCCTTCTCTCTAGCATTCTCTCTCTCTTCCTTTTTCCTCTTGTACGCGGCCGTGACCCAATCCCGCAGCCTGTCCTATCAATCTAACTAGTCTCGCGCAATGTTATCACCCAATCATAAGCACGCTCTCAGGATCTTATCCGCGCTCCTGCGTCGATATCGACCCTTCCGGAAATCCTCGATCATCCTGTGAGTACCGGTCTATCGTGACGCACGTTGCCTTTAGAACAGTTTTCGCTCTCTGAACATTCGGTTTTGATTCTCGTGGATCTGATCAAGTAAACTCTAATTCGGTTGTATCAAACGGTCATTCTCATCTCCCGGAAATTAACAGCATCAAATTAAAGAATCATACGCGCGTGAAGTGTGAGCTATCCCTTCACGGGACACCGGGGACTTGTACGCAGTTATCGTACGAAGCACGCGGTACGTCGTAAAGCGACGTAACATTCTCTTGCAACCTCTCTCGAATTCCTCGGCGGATTTCGCGGTCGTTCTCAATTACAAACTATAGAATTATTGCATAAGATCCTAGACTAATAAGATTTAGTGTAATTATTAGAATAAAGTGAGATATCATCGCTAGAAGAATTGTGAAGTGCGGCTCATATTTCTTTGTGTGTGTGACTCATTGACTGTTCTGCCCGACACCCCCGAAACCAGACATTTCTCGGGTTATTTATTAAACAACGTATTATATATGTTTTTAGCAATATTATACAATAGTTTTATACAAAGGTGAAAATATTTATTATAATTATGTAATTTATTAAAAAATAAGGTTTTATGTGAAAAAATGTTACAAAATTTCATGCATTTAAAATATATTTTTTATTATATTATCTACTGTCGTTAACATATTAAAATTAAACTATAAAGTATATAACAACAAAACAATAATATATTATAATTAAACTAGAACAGAGAGAGGGAGAGAAAAAGAGCATAATATATAATAGATTATTTATTATTCTCAAAAACTTGTAATAAGTTTCATATTAGCTCATAATCACTATTTCGATGTAAAAAATTAGCAATTTGCCTTCTCTAATCTATTTCGTCATCTTACCTTTACAGACTTTACACAATTTCTTTTTTATAGTGACAAAAATATTAGTTTTATTTTTAAACGACAATGGGTAAAGTAACCTGATTTTGGCCGTGGCGATGGAATCTTTCTTATGCATGTGTTCTAATATTTTTTGATGTACTGAATCATTATCAAACATTTATTTCAATATGATATGATAAAAAAATAGCGAAAATTGCATTCAAATTAGCAAATTTGCAAAAATCTGAACCCAAGAATATATAACATTTTCTTACCTTTTCTTTCTCTCGTTTTACTACCTCCTACTTCACCCTCCCTCACTTCTTTTATTTAATCTAGCATTATTTATTTTAACATAAAAAACCAGCCCAACCTAACATCACTCAACCTAATCCAACACAACCAAATCTATCCGAAGACTGACTGAAGAAAGATTCCATCACTACGGCCAAAATAGATTACTTTACCCATCGTCCTTTCATTTTATATTTAATTTTATTTAGTTTTAAATATATATTCTATTAATTATAAAATATAAAATTTGTATCATTTATCGTTTCTTTTTTTAGATAAGAATGCAAAGTATTTTATATAAGGTGCTTCAAAAACTTGTATACAAAGAAATTCCTAATGAGGACGATTTTAGAAAACGTTTAAGACAAGAGGCTGCAAAATGGGCGTGTTCTTTTGATGACCGGATATGCAAAGAAATAGCTAATCGTAATTTAAAACGACACCTTGCAAATCCCGAAGAAAACAAGTATTTTTTTTCATATATTTAGTCTTTTTTAGCCCAATTTTCATATAAATATTTCATGCTATGATTTTCTTAAAAATATTTCATCCTATGTTTAATACATTGCTTGGCCAAGATATAAAAGCGAGATATGCTAAACATTTAACAAAATTTTATTTTGTTTGATCTCGTAGACTCTTGCCGTGGTGGAAAGAATGGACATATTGTAATGGTTTAAAATTTATATCCCATTCTCATATCATAAGTTACGAAAACTCTACTTGGTGGGCAGTACATCGTATGGGAAAGGAAAATTTTAAAACTAAAGTTTTAGAAGTTCTGGCTTGCCCTGAGCATCCAGATTTTATAACAGACTATCTAAATCTGATAGGAAATGATAGTGAAACATCGATTATGTTGCTAAAAGATTTTCGCGATCAAGATTATATTAACTGTTTTCTTTTTACTATTGCGAAATATGCGAGGAAAGATAAAGTACTTAACTTTATATTAAACAAATTTGGGGAAATAAAACCAAAGTAATTTGATAGTTTTTTCATAAATATATCATTCATAAATTTACGTGTATGTTATATATATCAGCTATTTTGTTCTTTTTACAGGAAAATCAGTACGGTTGTAGTATTAACAGTTCTTATAAATCATTTATATTCTAAGGAACAATTCAAAGAGGTAAAAATTTTATATGCTTATATTTTGAAATATGATTCTTATGGTGCGAGAGATGAAACTATTATTTAAAATTGATAAATATCAAAATAATCTGTTTTATAGATAAACAAGTTTCTGACTGAAAATTTGGAGAAATTCAGAAATTATACAATAAGAAGAATACAAGAAAATTTGCAAGGACCTTTAGATAAAATTCTCGAGGTAAATTTTATAAATACAATTACTAAAATGTACTTGATTATTAATCGTTTATTTAATTTTATTCCTTTTTGCATAAAATGTGTTTATTACAGTGTTGTGTTATAGTATTTCAAATGAACAAGCAAAAGTTATTATTATATTTCCCTTTGATAATTTTTTGATGATTAATATAAAAACTATCTATTCTAGATTAATGCGGAAATGATAAGACAATTGAAAAAAGAGGAACAACAAAATAAAATAGTTCGAAACAAGCTAGATATACGTTCTTACCAAATTGAATCTCAGATAAAGTATCTTGACAATTTAGTACTATAGTTATTTAATGAAAATTGGTAATACTATTATATATCTATTTCAGTATAAATATATCTGTTTGGTAAATATTTTTTTATACGTCACTTAATATTTTAATTTTGTACACTTATTGTTAGGTGCATTAATGATACTCGATCGCATTAAAAAAGATATTTCATGCATGCGGTTTACAAATTTTCTTATCGTTCTACAATTCTGAGATATCTAAATCATAAAATTAATTATGTTAAATAAGAAAGTATGATTCTTTAATTTGTAAATTAATATACTTTGTAAATATTATAAAAACAAATTTATCGGCTGAATATAAATAATATGTTGGATCATTAATGTATCGAAATGTACTTTACTCGAAATCTATTTTAAATTAAGTTTTGGTTTTCGTATTTAACTTTTTTCATATCTGTAATATTTTCTAATACTTATATATTTATTTTAATATTTTTTATTATTTTTATTAATAATATATGTAGATTAATATATGTATTTTAATGTTGTATCATAATTAATTATTAATATACATATATTAATATATGTGTATTAATGTGTAATATATGTATATATATATATATATATATATATATATATATATATATATATATATATGTATGTATGTATGTATTAATAATACATATTAATATAACATACTATACAGCATATATCTCGTAATTTTATTATAATATAAAATTATTATTAATGATTATATATATAATAATACTATATATATAATTATTATTTAAATACATATATATTTATTTATAGATATTAACAAATTATCGTTATATTAATATGTGTTATAAATATTTGAAATGTTATAAAAATTTACTAAAGCCTATAATGTATTTTATTAATGTATTATTAATGTTTAATTTACAATAAATTATTGGCACGATTCTTGGCGCACACATAATTCTTATATGTTTTTATTCTATTAAAAACCTTTCTAGATTGAATCTCAAAATTCTGTATATCATAAGAGATGTATCATTATTGATTTGATTCATAGGATTTTTTTGTTTTCTGATACAAAATTCCATCAAAAAAATTTAGAAAATAAACTCGTACTTAAAATCATAATAAATAATGGTTATCCATTATTTTCTATATTCTATGTACATAACATTTAAAATTTTCATGTATTTATAAAAGTTTAATTGCTAGTATATTTCGCGAAACAGTTGTTCGGTTTAAGATCTATAAAGACATTGAGTGTCGTAAAAACTATGAACTACATTGGATTCATAAAGTATGTATTTTGTGTTTAAATTTTAAATATACATGTTCATATATATATATATATATATATATATATATATATATATATATATATATATATATATATATAATTATATTTATAGAACAAGAATACGCGCACGTGCGTTGTAATTAATATACTTTTAAACATATTATTATTTAATCGCGTATTTTTTTTTATGACATTATAGTACCCATTATATTGCGTATGCTGCAACATGTTGTTACCGAACAATTATTTTGGGACATTATGCGCACATGTATATATGATCAGTAAGTAGTATACTATAATATAAAATAATTATATGAAATAAAATTAAGCAAATATTAAGAATAATAATATAGATTTTATAAAATATTTCTTTGTTTTTTGTCACTATTCTTTGTTTTATCTCCTAATATTATAATTTTATTCTCTTATTTAATTTAATGTTAAAATTTTCAATTTTAGTGCGTATACAATTGTTCATCCCTTGTCATTCTGGTCACTTTTGAAAAGTGCGTACCATTTGGAATAAGAATGGGATCGACAAATATTACGAAAAAAAATGTCTGTCACAAGAAGGATAGCGCAACTGAGAACTGGGATGAATCAAAAGCATTATCCTGTGATAAATGTAGAACGAGAATATGATCAATCACGTTTTACAATCGAGGATGTAACAATAGAAATTGTCAATATAACAGAGAGATTGAGTATACCTTTGACTTATACTATGCAAATACAATCGAATTTTTACAATACTTCGCCTAATATTTGGCTATTCTACGAAAAATCCGATATCGGTCAATCCAATAAGCCATATATTCAGAAAATTAAAAATCTCACAAGCGATCAATGGATAATATTCAATTTACAACGAACTGGTAAATATTGACTTATAAATATTATTTTCTTATATTTATTCTAAGCTATTAAGTTTTACATTAGTCAAAATGTCATTGCCACGTGTATATTTGTCGGTGATTTAGAGTTTTAGAGAATAATGATACAATGTAATATTATACATTTGTACATTTTTAATGCAGTATAATGTTTATTACTAAAATTTAGCAATACAAAGTTTGCGCATCAATAATCTTGTCTGTTATTCGTCAGTTTCTCACTTTGTATTTTATTTAATTTATAAAAATTATTAATTATATATACAATTACTTCAACTATCGTATAATCAATATGTTATCAATATTTTAATATATAACAACATATATTTGTTATTAGTAAATAGCAATATAATCTTAATACTACAAATATAATTAAAATTTCTTTGATATGTTCAATTTTTTGTTACTGTAGTGTTAAAAAAAAAATAACAATAATATACATATTATGGGATATCCTGTATATATAGTATATATATGTATATATATTCTTTTTTTTCGAGATTACAAGTCTGAATGATTTTGCTGTCTGGAGAAAACGATTAGTTTTCTATAGTTTTTTTGTGCGTTGAATCTAAATCTGCAAGACAAAATGCCCTATCTTATCACGTTTTCAAGGAAAACGGGGTTGACACTCGCAAAAAACGCGTTTACTATCATTTTTGAAAGTTTGTAGCAGATTAGAGTCCTAGATTATGGGCCAATTTCACCAAGTCTGGTTAGATGAATCGACGGTTAAAATTAGCAGGGTGGCCAACAGAAAATAGAGGTGAAGGAAAATCAAGCATTCATATCACTCATATTTCAGTTGGAACCCTGCTAATTTTAACCGTCGGTTCATCTAACCGGACTTTGTGAAATTGGACCTATCAGAGAGGCGCCACCTCTACCACCCACCATGCCCACCGCAGCCATCTTAAAACACAAACCTCAGTAGTGCTTATTGTATACATATATATATATATATATATATATATACGTATATATATACACATATATACATATATATGTTTTAAATATGTGCAGCTTAATTTCTTCATATATAACATATATAAAACATTTCTACTTACCGTGGTAACAAGAAATTATAATATGCACTTATTTAAACTTCTAATATTAACACAACCACATTTGATTGACAGCTATCAGGCTGTACGTGTGACGTTTGTATTCTAACATGGCGGCTATTTTAATCGACCAATCAGGAAGTGGAGCAAGTTGGCGCCTCTCTGATAATCTAGGGGCGCGTTCCACTTAATGACCGCAACGCTCGCGAGCATCATCTGTCTTTGTTTAACTTTTGGTGAAGAACAAAGATGAAATGATACCGTGAGCGTTGCAGTCGTGAAGTGGAACGCGCCCTAGGACTCTATAGCAGATGAACCTCATGTGCAAGGGACTTCAGACAGGGCTCAAATAAAAGCTTGAACATTGTGCTTTAATATAAAAATATCGAATCTTTTACCGTGAATACCATCAAACCTCAGGCGCGCTTTGTTTTTAGGCGTAGTCGCACTGTCAAGTAGAACGATTGCCCCATGCAGTCCCATTGCAATACCGTTGTAAACAGTAAAAATTACAATCATAGATTCAATACACAATATATTCATTTAAAAGTAAATAAAATTATTTACTCACAGTTAAATGTAAAACATTATAATTTAAAAAAAAATATAATTTTGTTAACAAATGAAAAAAGAAACACTTTTAATGCGATTAAGCACTTTTAATCTTGTGTATTGAATCTTTGGTTAAAATTTTTACTGTTTGCAACAGTTTTGCAATCAGACTGTATGGGGCAATCATTTTACTTAATAGAATACGACTACGCCTAAAATCAAAGCGCGCCTGAGGATTGATGGTACCTGCAGTAAAAGATTCGATCTTTATATATTAAAGTACAATGTTCAAGCTTTCATTTGAGCTGTGTCTAAGGTATCTTGCACAACGGGTTCGTCTGTCACCAATTTTCAAAAATTATTTAAAAAACGCGATTTTACGTTAACTGGGTAACTGGATGTCAACCCAGTTTTTCTCGAAAACCTGGCATGATAAGCTATTTTACCTTGTAAGTTTGGATTCAGTACACAAGAAACTATAGAAAACTACTTGTTTTTTCCAGACTGCAAAAAAGATTATATAAAATTACGCAAATCTATATTATTAATATACGTAGTACAATAAAGTTGTTTATTGTACTACGTTTATTGTATTAAACCAATAAGAATTTACAAAATCTCTTGCGCAATTTAATTTTTCGCGAAGAACCATATTATAGTAACATGAAAATGTTAGAATTATTAATATACAATTCTATTAATATTTCGCATAATTTTTAGTATTTTCTAATGTGATTCGTAATGGAAATAAGAAATCATATAGATATTTATACATATTTCTTAATAAATTTAATCCAATCCGAAAACAATAAAAAGATTTTATTATTTTTTGATAGGATATTATCGTGTGAATTATGATTCTCTGAAAATTGGGAATTAATTACAATGTATTTAAAGGAGAATTACGCAAATATACACGTTCTGAATCGTGTCCAGCTTATTGATGATGCTTTTCACTTAATGTTAACTCATCAAATTGATTCCTCCATATTCTGGTATATCACAAAATATCTACAGCAAGAGACAGATTATGTGGCCTGGTATCCTATGTTCAAAACTTTAGAATACATATCGAGCATCTTTAGTATTGATACTGTCGGTTCAAAACTTCATTTTGTGTGGGTAATTGTCACTAGATTTATATTTAATAAAATTGTCACATATTAGATAGACATGCATGTAAAATAATTGCTACAGTTATCGAATAATTCAAAAAGTAGAATATATATAAGAAAAACATTAAATTGTACAATAATATTTAGATCAAAATTAGAAATTTAAAAAAAGAAGAATTTCATATTTTCCATAAAAACATATACACATTTTTTCTTCCCGCTACTTTGTTGCTATTTAAAAATTTGCAAACATACTGCAGAGTTTATATCTAGTAGTCTGATAATGATTTATAAAAATAGAACAGAAAAAAATAAAATAGAACATAGAAAAAAAGGATAGTAACAAATGCATGGTAACAAAGATAAATATAAAACTTTATATTATTTAACAATAATTCCTAGATAATGATGCGGAATACATTATATGATATGTTGGAGAAAATTAATTATACAGAAGTTTCTAACGAAGATGAGCATAAAAAATGTTTAAGGCAAGAGGCTGCAAAATGGGCATGTTTATTACGTCGCCAAAAGTGTTTAGAAGAAGCTCACAATAAATTAATGCTACATTTTGCGTACCCTAAAAAGCATAAGTAATATTTTTTATATTACATTTAAAGCATTTTTACGTCTGCTTTCTTATACTTTATACAATGTTTGAGATTAAAAGTTATACAATTAAATTACACAAAAGTATATGCTAAAGTTTTATAATAGAATTTTATTTTCTCTCGCATATTATAGACTTTTGCCGTGGTGGAAAGAATGGACATATCGTAATGGTTTGTCTTTATGCGAAGCAGACTCTATTTGGAAAGATTTGTATAATATGTGGGTGAACAACACTGATAATAAAATTTCTAAATTCTTAAGTTGCATTCAAAATGTTGATATCATCAAAGACTATTTAAGCAGAACAGCAAATGTGATTAAGGAATCGAGTCCGGAAGATTATATTTTTAGATCGCAAGCTATTAACAATTTTCTAACTACTATTACAAAACATGTAAGAATCGAATATATACATAGCTACATATTAAGTAATTTCGAAAAAATAATACCCAGGTAAGAAGTAATATTTTTTTTTAAGTGTACACTACTCTTAAATATGAAAACATGAAATTTTTCTCTATATTCACGTTTTCCATTTCATTTTTATATAGACAAATCAGCATAATTACAATATTAACTGTTATTATTAATCATTTATATGATAACAAACAACTTATCAAGGTAAACATTTTATGAATTTATTTACGTTAAGTATGATTCTTACGAAACAGTTGAATTATTATTTATTAACGATAAATTAAAAAATTCTGTTTTAGTTAGAAGATTTCGTGAAAAATGATCTGAGGAAAGAAAGGCTGCATTTTGAATTTAGTACAGAAATATTGTTTCAAATAAATAAGGTAAATTTATTTGATAAAAATTTTCTACTGATTAGGAAAACATTGTATATTTTGTTAATCTGATTTGACATGCATTTTTATTTAAAAGAGAATATATAAATTATTATTACATATATGTATATACATGTAATAGAAATCTAAATTATATACATAATAATATAAAATCGCGATAAAATCACATATTCATGTTCAAGCACAAATTTAAAAGCTTCTTCCTTATTGCATTAATCTTCATGTGAAAATTTATATCGGTGTTCACCAGTGCATATGCACCAAACTTTAATATTAATCAAGTTTTCTCACTCTCATAATTACTTTATCATATTTTACTAGGTATTACAGATTAATCTTGATATAATTTGTTTTAGGAACACAAAGCAAATGCGAATCTGTTAAAAATTCAGGATAAGATAAAAATTCGTCGCTCTCAAATCGAAAATCTGCAAAAATTTTCACAAATATTTATATATTAATGAAATTAATAAAAAGTAAGAAAACCAGAGCGCAGACGTGTGTCATATCATGCTCGTGCACGTATCTATTTCTATTATAAGCGTTTTCTACGTAGCTTTTATTTATTTTCATTTATGTTATTGATTATTTATAATATTATTGTTATTATTATAATCAAGAAAGTGTATTAATTATGGATTCGCGTTTACAAAAACACTTTACAAGATGCGATGTATTTCTTTATAAACAAGAAACAATTAAATCACATTGCTACTTACGCAAACAAAAATATATGCTCTTAAACTTTACAATTAAATCTTTATGGAAAACAAACATATGTCAAATATCATTAATATACTCAAAGATGTACTTTTTATTTACTTTAAATTCTACTTTAGATTCTTTGTTTGTGAAATATACGTAGTTTTAAATATATTAATTAAATTTATTATTTGGAATTTACAATTAAAATGTTTTTATTAAGAACGCATATATATATATATGTATAGTACATGTATATATGTGTAAATATATAAATATGTATAGATATTAATATAAATTAATTTATTTTATAATTATTAATATTATTATTATAAAAATATTAAAAACAAAGTAAAAATGTGATGAAATTATAATTTATTCGATGTTATATGTTTTACCAAAAATTAGAAATTACAGACAATAATTTAATATATTATTATGTATGTGCATAAATATATTAATATAGATATTAATAATATAATGTTAAATTTTAATACGCATTATTAATATGGAAATTACTTAAAAATATAAAACTTAAAATATATTATCTTTATTAACATTGTTTTTTTTTATTTACAATATATATGGCGATAGCTCATATTATTTTTTCGATAGACTTGTAACTAAGACTTTTATTTAATTTTTGTCAATATTGTAATTATACTGTGATTCATGTCCACCTTTACTATACGTAGGGCATAGATATTTAAAAATTATAATTTTGAGTGCATTTGTCTATACGATTATATCTTCAATACATCCTTAAATATATATTACTTTTAAGATGTCTAACAATATTTGTTGTTAATACATTTCTCCCCTTTGTTATTTTTTTTAAGCAGCGTGAATACATAACACATAATACAGTCAAAATCTGCTACCATATCTATAAATGTTTTTTATTTAATATTTTATACATTAAATACATTCAATCATATGTTAATACTAATATAAACATATACATGTCAGAATTTTAATGGAGAGATATCTGTTATTAAGGAAATCATTTGCTTTGACACATTCTGTCTTAAATGTACACAAATTGTCTAATAAATTTGAAAAGTGATGGAAATAGAAAAAGTGATAAAAGAACGTCGTTTATTTGTAGAAGTGTGTTAGAAAAATTAAACTCACTCTCTCTCTCTCTCTCTTTCTCTCTGTAAAATTTAACAGTTTGCATGCATTTTGGAATAAATTACTTATAATTTTTATTTTAAATACGAATTTGATTATGTGCTAATATCTGATTTATTGTTCAACGTTTATTGATCAACAAGATATGTATTAACGATTTTAGAAGTTGTTGACATAACGTACCTATTTATTGTAATGTCGTGTACCAAACACTGTTAGTCTTTCATAATCTTTGGGATGGTACAATCGTGCAGATCGCATAGATAGTAGTGATAGTGCGTCGATTTATTGCAATTAATTATTATAAAGAAACGTATACACCTGCGTACAACTTGATATACATATCTCAATATATAAAGTGAGTTATTAGAAATATTATACTTCTATATATCTTCCCTCTTTCTTTCTTTCTCTTTCTCTCTCTTGTACGTGTTTAAATATCTAGACTTACAAAAATATAAAATTGAGCATTACCTTTTTAAAATTTATATTCATTTTACATCAGAGATACTATCAGTAGAAATTGATACTACCAGCATACAATTAAGATTACATTTATTTTACATCAGAGATATCAAATGTAATGTTAAAGATGTTTATTTACTATCTAATAATACATTAAAAATATGAAACGACTATTTATTTAATGTTATACATATTTTATAATTAAAATCTGCAATATAATCTTTAAATACATTAAATTTAAAGCAGATATATAATAACAACGTTTAGTAAATGTTAAAATATGTTCTTAAGTATAATAAATATACTATGATAAATATCAAAAAAAGAATAATTGAAGAAATAATTAAAGAAATAATTAATTTGATTCAATTTATTTATGAAAAGATGTATTAAATAAATTTTGGATACCTTTAATCTCTAATGTAATAAAAGGGCAATAGAGCCAAGCGCGGTAAATAGTGCGCAACAATGCTTTATTTAAAATACGACATCAAATTAATAAAACGGACGTTTCGGCTACTTATTTTAGCCATCTTCAGCGCAAAATTAACAATTAGTATATAAAAATACAAATAAAAATAAAAAACGAGTTCGCAATCGCATGGTCTTAACGGTTAAAAGAACGCAGTTACAAATAAAGATCTCTTAACATTGCCGCGACGTCAAACATTATCCCTTGTCCACGACATTATGAGGAAGATCAAGTTAACGGTGGATAGGCCGAAAATTAAAAATTCCCACATGTTTGTGTTCAAGTGAGTAAGTAATGTAACTGTAAATCAAGATGGAGTGAATAACAATGTGAAGGAGTCACATGATTGATGGCAAAGTGTTACTCACAAGTAATTAGCGTTCCGCATAATGCGTGATAAAATAAGATGACGATTCACGGGTTACAAACAAGACAATGATACAAATAGAGAACGCAGTCCGGTGAAGCAAATAAATAACAACATGTATACAAATTAGATCGGCGTGACAATAATGTCTTAATATAAAAAGTACATAGATAAAAATAAAAACAAAGTCAAAACCACAGTATAGATCAAGAATAAATACGAAAATAAAAGCAAATTCATAAAAATAATTCAAAAATAATATTTAAAAATTAATTACAATTCACTAAAATAAAATTCAAACAATATTAAAACATTAAAAATAAAGGTTAAAAAGACTAAAAAATTTGTAAAATGGCTAGTCAGATTTTAGAAAGTTTTTCAAGGACCGGGATATACATGTCAGGTAGACCTTCCGTGTCCGTTTGCAAATTCAAACCGTTCTTCTGTCTTTTAATATGTAATATTTCAGAAATTAATCGTTTACGTAACCAAGGTTCATTATCTAGTACAGAGACATTATCCCAATCAAAGTTATGATTGGAACTTACCCTGTGATCGGTAATGACAGAATGACCGCTCATACTTCTCCGAATATGATTTTTGTGTTCCCGTGAATCGTCATCTTATTTTATCACGCATTATGCGGAACGCTATTCACTCCATCTTGATTTACAGTTACATTACTTACTCACTTGAACACAAACATGTGGGAATTTTTAATTTTCGGCCTATCCACCGTTAACTTGATCTTCCTCATAATGTCGTGGACAAGGGATAATGTTTGGCGTCGCGGCAATGTTAAGAGATCTTTATTTGTAACTGCGTTCTTTTAATCGTTAAGACCATGCGATTGCGAACTCGTTTTTTATTTTTATTTGTATTTTTATATACTAATTGTTAATTTTGCGCTGAAGATGGCTAAAATAAGTAGCCGAAACGTCCGTTTTATTAATTTGATGTCGTATTTTAAATAAAGCATTGTTGCGCACTATTTACCGCGCTTGGCTCTATTGCCCTTTTATTACATTTTTATTTTCGAGAGCCTCTATTTAATATTATTATTTACCTTTAATCTCATTAAAGTAACGAGCAAACATCTATAGAACACAAAATAAATAAACTAAGAACTGTATCGATCATATAAGACAGATACAGGCGGAACAAAACGTACAACGTGTAACTTTCAAAATTCATATAAAACAATATATTGAACCACATAGTTTGGTTGTTGCAAATTCAAAACGGTTTTCCGTTAAAACTGAAAAATTTTATTCAATTTTTAAATTAATAGTTATAATCTGTTTAAATTTTTGTTATAATTAAATGTAAGTTTATTTTATAAATGACATATATATCGAAAATATTATCTCAATTAAATGAATTTGGTAAGGAAGAAAGTTCTGTCCTAAGTTTAGTTTTCTTATTTGTTCTCTTTCTAACAAAAGAATGTTTCAGCAAGCATCTGAGGCAAAAATTAATATGGTATTTCTAAAACTGTTGTTAAATAGCTGTTTAACGTTTATCGCTGCAAAGGCTTTTCTCACTGACGCCCACATTAAATTATATGAAAAACATTTACTCAATCTTCACAATATAATATCAGAACATTATAGTGTCCAACTTGTACCAGATATCGAACTAAATATTTTCTACGGCGAATGCAATATTAGCATTAAGATTCTACTACCAACACGATATCTAACATTGTATTCAAAAATTAAATGTATAAATGATATAATTATGACTGATAATCCACCAACATTTCACGACAAAGAAATAATTGTTTATCCAATAAAATATTTCTATAATGATACAAGTCAAAGTATCCAGATTACCTTTATAAATGATACATCACCGGGACATTACATTTTGAATCTGAAATATGATGGTATTATTGGTGATGATACAAAGTTAACAACTTTCTACAAACACAAATATAAATGGTGAGTATCTGTTAAAATGCTAAAAATATTTGTATGTCATTAAATTATAAATATTATTTATTACGCATACAAACATACACATATAAACACTCTATCATGTATTATATAAACTATGCTATCTTTGATATGCAGATATATATAATATATATATATATATATATATATATATATATATATATATATATATATATATACATATATATATACAGGGTGTAACTAAACAAACGCATATGGACAACACTACCAGATACAGAACAACAATTCATATCGAAAAGTCCTGAACCATTTTTTGATCTGAGCTTTCTTTTCGTTGTTATGTGATGTTAAAGTTAGCTAATCAGCGCCTGTCTATACACCAGAAAGCCGTTTCGCTACTTCGACCCCCGTCGTACCTTCTCTGTTTTCCGTTGTAGACAGGCGCTGATTAGTTAACTTTAACATCATATAACAACGAAAAGAAAGCTCAGATCAAAAAATGGTTCAGGACTTTTTGATTTGAATTGTTGTTCTGTATCTGATAGTATTGTCCATATGCGTTTGTTTAGTTACACCCAGTATATATATATTATGTTATGAGTAATCCTATGTATATACAGGGTGTCCGACAAGTAAGTGACTAAACGAAAGGCGGAGGTAGATTGGGTCAAACTGAGTCGAAAAGTCCTGAACCATTTTTTTTATAACGCTTAATGAAGGAGTTATTATTGATTAAGTCTGTCGAATCAGCGCCGACCTTTAGCCGCGCGCCTGGTAATTAGAGTTCCTTTAATCAGAGTTAGGACAATCCACCATTTATAGCCAAATTGTTACGCGCCACATACTACCAGACACACGGCTCACCGATGTGCGCCCGGCTAAAGGTCGACGCTGATTGGCCAAACTTTACTCAATAATAACCCCTTTATTAAGCTTTATAAAAAAAAATGGCTCTTCGTCTTAAGGACTTTTCGTCTCAGTTTTTGGTAAGGAATAACGCTAAACGCTATGTACTTAGTGGACGGTCATTGCGGGTCACCCTGTATATCTTAACTTTTTGCATACATATATAAATGCATATAAACGATATATACATAATCAGAACATAAATCAGTGATTTTGTTATAATATGCTTAAAAATGTGTACGATTTAATTGATATATTATCACATTATGTGTTAATATTGATGTATTAATTAATATAATAAATTCTATATAGTATTGCATTTTATTTAAATTTTCTGAGATATATTTCATAATTTTCAAAAAATCGTATACATAAAATTTAGATGTACAAAAATATAATTACTTATTTTTAAATAGTATAAAGAAATATTTCGTATTATACAATGTAGCACAAGACATTGTACTGAAATGTAATGATAGTAAAAAACGTTAAAATGTTATTTTCTTTCTACTATTTCTACGAGTCTTATTTGTACATTTATTATATCTCCAAGTTCTAATATTTCTTCGCAAGAGTTGAAAATTTATTGTTACTTGATCCTTGTACTTGAAATATATAATAATAGGTGGTTAATGCCAACACATTTCGATGTACTTGGGGCTCGACAAGTGTTTCCATGCTTTTACGAATTATTACGAGCCACTTTTAACATTACTATAAAGCATCATCATAACTACATGGCTTTATCAAATATGGCGGTACAAAAAATGGAAATAAATAATAATGTAGGCATGACGCTCACACACTTCAAAACCACACCTATACTGCCCACTTATCTCATAGCAGGGATAGTGACTAATTTCTATCGCAATTCTACTAAAAATATGATTACAAATGTGTGGTACAGAAATTGCTCCGCAATGCGCATGGTATTTGCACAGAGAGTTATTGAAAATGTCACATTGTATTTGGAAAGCGAATGGAAACATCAAAGAGTAATTTCGAAAGTGAATCATGTTGCGATTCCGAATTTCCAAGACAAAGATATGGTGAATTTGGGATTAGTTCTTTATAGGTAAGCATATGGTTAAAAAATATATTAAATTATTAAAATAATTATCAGTATTTAAAATTACAATATTAAAATAGATATGCTGAATTTATCTGTAAATGTGTTTAAATAAAAACAAATATAATAATAAAAAAAGTAAAATTTTATTTTGGTATTTACAATTAGAAATTTAGAACTTAGATATATGCATATTATTATATATACGTATGTTAGTATCAGTAAATATATATATTTACTGACACTAACTATACGTATACATAAAGATATGCATATATCTAGTTATCAGTAAATATATATATTTACTGACATTAACATATGTACACATAAAGATATGCATATACCTAGTTCTAAATTTTTAATTGTACATACTAAAGAAAAATTTTACTTTTTGTATTATTATATTTGTTTATATTTAAACAAATTAATTATTTATTATATATATATATATATATATATATATAATTTATATATATACGTAATATTATTATTTATTATATATATGTGTGTAATATTATTATATATATATACATATATATATATAATAATATTACATATATATATATAATAAATAATAATGTTACGTATATATATAAATAATATATATATATAATAAATAATTAATTGAACGGGAATGTCTTCTATCGGGACTGTGGTCAATCGGGATCGTGGTCAATATCAACGTGGTCAATCGCAACGTGGTCAATCGCAACGTGGTCAATCGCAACGTGGTCAATCTCAACGTGGTCAATCTCAACGTGGTCAATCGAGACCGTGGTCAATATCAACGTGACGCTCCCTAATATATATATATATATATATTATATAATATATTATATTATATATATATATATTATATATATATATATATATATATATATATATATATATATATGAGGTACATCAAACTTGAACTGATTTGTAAAAATAACGTTTGTATATATTATGTGTTCTAGCTTATATTAGGGAGCGTCCCGTTTGACCACGTTGATATTGACCACGGTCTCGATTGACCACGTTGAGATTGACCACGTTGCGATTGATCACGTTGCGATTGACCACGTTGCGATTGACCACGTTGATATTGACCACGGTCCCGATTGACCACAGTCCCGATTGACCACGTTGATATTTACCACGGTTCCGGATGACCACGGTCCCGATTGACCACGGTTCAAATTGACCACGGATCCGATTGACCACGTTGATATTGACCACGGTCCCGATTGACCACGTTGAGATTGACCACGTTGATATTGACCACGGTCCCGATTGACCACGTTGATATTGACCACGGTCCCGATTGATCACGTTGATATTGACCACGTTAATATTGACCACGGTCCCGGTTGACCACGGATCAATACATGTCGTTACTAGGGCATGTACTTTGCAAGTTGTAAACCGAGATCCATTGTGCCTGACTAGCGGAGGGGGTGCGAGAGAGGGGGCCGAAGGCCCCCCTTGCACCCCCCGCATGTGTGTGTGTGTGTGTGTTACATGGTTTTTTAATCGGGATCGTGGTCAATATCAACGTGGTCAATCGGGACCGTGGTCAATATTAACGTGGTCAAACGGGTGCCACTTCTTATATTATATCATTTATTTAATCCATAATAAAAAGACATTCCCGTTCTTATAATTTACAAGTAACTCAATGTATTATTACTTAAGCAAGATTTAAGCTGGATTTTAATATTACATTTATGTATAAAATATGATCATGTACAAATTTAATATCTTGGATAAAATACTGTGTATATGTATTAATATATCTAATATATTATAATATATAATCATTACATTGCAAATTTTCTGTATAAAGAAACATACTTAAAAACTATTATTTATCATTTTCAGAGAGGAAGATGTTATCTACGATGAAAACTTAGATTCCGCTGCCCGTAAAATTGATGTAGTCCGCGTAGTAGGATATAAAGTGTTACAAGAATGGTTTTATAATATTTATGAATTAGTTTGGGCATCATGGAGATCATTTTGGTTTAATGATTGTCTTATTAGATTTTTGGGAACATTTACCGTTCACAAGGTTATTTTGAAGTATTTCTAACGTTAATTGTTTCATTCGCAAGCAGAGCAGTATTTTAAGATATATGTGTTGCATGCACTTTATATAACATAATTTTAAATATTTCATACAAAATATATATTGTTATATACATCATTTCTCCTATAAAAATTTAATGTTTTCTAAAAAAAAAATCTTTTTCGGGAAAGATTAATTTTGCATGTAAATATGCGACATTCATATCGAGACAATATCAAATATTTATCTACATTTTTATAATTTATTTTGTTAAAATTGCTATGATAATTTTAATAGAAAGTTTTAAATACTATTATAAAATTTAAATTTAAATTATTACTAAAAAAACGATACGTACATATCCTTTCAGTAGATACAGTAATATATATTATTGTGTGTAATATAATATTAAAATAATTCCAAAAGTATCTTGAATGAAATAATTATAATACACATTATTCTAAAGTATGTGAGCATTTTTTGCGATTCTATATTGATATAATTATTGCAAAACTATTTTCTATAGGTTCTCCCAGAATCCCGCATAATGGATTTATTTGTGGTACAATTTCATCACGAATTCCTTGATTTCGACACTTCTTATAATACATCTACATTCAACAGTTTTTTTGAATTTCCCCGTTGCATTAAAGGTATATGACAATAATTGAGAATTGCCTGTTTTGTTAACATAAATATTATAAAGAAATAAGAAAAGCTAATGATAAAAAACCTTAATTGAATTTTATTCATATATATATATATATATATATATATATATATATATATATATATATATATATATATTGTATATACAGGGTGCGGCATTTATGACGCAGTGACGAAGTGACGCGGGCATATTTTTCGGAAACGAAGTGAGATATCAAAAAATGTTTCAGACAAAAGTTGCATGGTTTCGAGGGGGCCACATGATAAAAATATGGATTTGACCTTAAGTGGTCTTTTCAAGGTGAGGTCAATGTGGTCGATGTTTCCTTAAATGGAACTCCCCATTTTTTATTACATATTCTTATAGTTTATCCTGAGAGCTTTCCAAAACACTATAATAAAGTATTTTTTTATTAAGTACTTTTTGAGTTATTTTATATTTTAATCTGACATATTTTGATATAAAAAATAAAATATCTCGTAAAATATTTAGTTTTCGATAATCTTACCGTAATACTTTTATGTACAGAATAATGAGACAAATCAATTAGTGTAAAGAAAAAAACAAATAATTGTTTTAAAAAATATATTGTAAATAATTACATACTTTTTCTTACAAACAATTATTTTTTTTTTACTAATTGGTTTGTCTCATTATTCTGTACATAAAAGTATTACGGTAAGATTATCGAAAACTAAATATTTTACGAGATATTTTATTTTTTATATCAAAATATATCAGATTAAGATATAAAATAACTCAAAAAGTACTTAATGAAATGATACTTTATTATATTGTTTTGGAAAGCTCTCGAGGTAAGCTACAAGAATATGTAATAAAAAATGGGGAGTTCCATTTAAGAAAACATCGACCACATTGACCTCACCTTGAAAAGACCACTTACGGTCAAATCCATATTTTTATCATGTGGCCCCCTCGAAACCACGCAACTTTTGTCTGAAACATTTTTTGATATCTCACTTCGTTTCCGAAAAATATGCCCGCGTCACTATAAATGCCGCACCCTGTATATTACCCTTATTATAATGTATATATATTATGGATATATTTAAATATGTATCCCTTTATTCATATTTAAATATATATATTACATATATTTGTAGCTTATATATATTAAATTATTTTGCTAGCGAATCAGATGTGTTCATAAATGAACGCAGTAATTAATTTATGTCAAATATAATAAATCAAATATTTATAAATGTAATAAATAATAATTAATCTGACTTTTTATGGTATAAA